>JAPYZR010003802.1:0-13485 GCA_030522945.1 Trichopria nigra
ACGTACATATGCATGAATAAATACATATTAACAGTGAGAAGAGTAGTGCTGTCGTATTTTATAAATAAATTCGCTGGTTGACAAGACTATTTTCCGTATAATTCGCACAGAGTGGAGATAAAAGAATAAAAATTGACACAATTATAAAAAAAAAAAAAAAAAAGAAAACAATAAAAATAAAAATATGATAAAATGAAAAATAAGTAAAATAAAAGTTAAAAAAAAAGTAAAGAAAGTTAACAATAAAGTTTAATTAAGTACCCTTCCTCGGACGAAAATCAGGAAGTGAAAAATGCCTATAATTTCTGTGCTTTTTTTCTTTCTTTTTTTTTTTTTTTATAATTGTGTCAATTTTTAAAACAATTGTTCCGCAAGCAATACTGCTGCAATATTTCCTGCTGTAGGGGACACTAATTTTTTTTGTAGCATTTTTGCATTTCGTCATATCGTCATCATTTTCATCTCTATATTTTATCAACCCCTATCAACTCCCATCAACTTCGTCGAATGTTGTCGACTTCCGACAATTTTTTGTTTTCGAAAATTTTCATCGCAGTTTTGAATGAAAATTTTTTTGTTAGTTTTAAATCCTTTTCAATAATGATTGTCAACAGTCGAGAAATTTTTCTCAATGTCAACACATTTTTTGTCTTACTTCTGTAATATCTGATGTCTGATCATTTTCCACGTCATTTTTCCACTTTTCGGCAATTCCCTTTGTATCTTGACATTTTTAAAAAGTCACTTTTTTCAATCCTAATCAATATTTGGCAGAAGTTGAAATTTACTAAAAACAATCACACCTTTAGTTGTTTCAACAAACCTTTTTTATCGCGCAAGAAAATTGTATGCAATTACAAATTTTTCTGAGTGCAACCCTGTAAACGTCGAAGGTAACAATAGTATAACATTTAAATAATTGCCACTTGTTACAAAAATGTCACATAGTTGTTTTATAGTTCTTTGATTTATTAGAAAAATTATGCTTGACAGAAAAACGGCAATGTTTTTCAACGATAGAATGACAAAAATGTTGACTTTCAAAAATATTTAGTAAATAAAAAGATTTTTTTACCTGATATTTATAAAAAATAGTCAAGAAACTGCTACTCAATTGTTGGCAGACATTCATGTCTATCAACTGATAAGATTCTTAACATTCATCATAAGAATTGGCGAATATAAATAAAAGTTTATTAAAGTGGATAAAATATTTAATAAAATACTACAAAACGCTGCTAAAGAGTAGATGAAAATTGTATGAAGAGTAATGTAAAGGCTTCAAGATCAATATAATTGACAAAAAAAAAAAATTAGATTGATGAAAATACAACAAATTTACCAAAAGGTGAAAACCTTGACATAAACGCAGGACAGCGTAGAAGGGTTTAGAAAAGAAACGCTAAAACTGAAAAATGTGCCATAAAAAAACTATACAAACCCGTTTGTAAAAACTACGTTAATGGAGTCGGTTAACGTGCAATAACAATCAATGCAAACCAGAAACTTCCCACGACGAGAAAGAGAGAGAGAGAGAGAGAGAGAGAGACGGAGAGAGACAGAGAGCAGCTTCTGCAAAGCCTTTTTCTAATTAATCCGCGTGTCTGAGCATCGAAATGCCGGTGGTCGTTTAAAACAAAACAAAACAAAATACAAAAAAAAAGTAAGAAGGAAAAAAAAGGAAGAATCGCTCTGAGAAAACGAATCGGCATTCGAATTCTTGAGATCGCGAAACGCGTCGGTTCGTTCTTGAAGTCTATATACTGTCATCTTAAATACAATTAGCGCACAAATAGCACTGGTGCTTCGAACGCGATCGTTGCTGTGTTTTAATGCTATACCGCTACACATTTCAATATCATCAGATCCACTATACTGCCTGCTCTGCCCGGTAGTGCCGGTGAAAACTCACACTTTGCAAAAGAATTTACATAGTATTAAAGCTATGTAAATTCTCGAATAAGGCGAATCGAATAATTCCCGCCTTCTGACAGATATTTATTCCCCGTGTGATTATTTTACAATATTAAACGTCAAGGTACGACATCGAATTTACGATCTTAACGATTTTACAGAAAACGTATATATCATGTAGGTTTTGTAAAAATTATAAACGGATCGTTATATGTGTAACAGTAGCCCGTTCCGATCTTGAAGTGTCTCTTATTATACAATTGACACTGACGTGCGAAATGTTTAAATCATCCTTTGAACGATATTTATCAGACACGTATCACGATTTCTAGGAAATAAACAAACTCGTATTTTTCTTACGTGTCAAAATTTTATCATCTTTTATTTGTGTTTTTTTTTCTTGGCTTTTTGACAATAGAAAGTAATAATTTCTGTAGAAAAAGACCATTCCTTGTATGTGAGAAAAAAATGCAATTTTTTGCACATTTTTTTAAAGCCAGGTATCCGAGTATTTGTCAGTTCTTTATTTTGCCGCCCTAGGGCTTTTCACTTCCCACGTTTGCTCTTCAGTGTAAATGAGCGTGCTAAACTCACCAGTAATATACTAGCGTTTAATATTTAAAAAATGTCATCATTTCATTTACATGCATATTTTTCTTTAGTTTTTACAAGAAATGAAATTCAATTTTTTACACATTTCCACAAAGTCATGACTCCGAATATCTACGAGTTTTTCATTTTGACCGTTCTCTATTGAGTTTAAATAAGCGGGCCATGCTCAAGATTGACATTTAATACGTTAAAAATTTAATTATTTTTTTACATATGTATTTTTTTTTTTCTTTAATTTTTGCCAGTACAAATTAATATTTTCATTCGAAAATGACAATTCCACGCGCGAGAAATAAAATGGAATTTTTTGCACATTCCTACAAAGTCCGGGCTTCGAGTATCCGTCAATTTTTCACTTTTCCGCCCTAGGGCTTTTCACTTCCCGCAGTGGCCATCGACTAGAAACGAGCGTCCAACGTTCAGGATCGTTGTGACGACGACAAAGTCCGTAAAATTATGAAAAAAATACCGACATTTCAAGCATCTACTCGCTTCGCGTCTCCTTTTCGCGAACGTTAAGCGATAATTGCTGGTAAGAATGCAGACCGACGTCTCATTCCGAATCGGCAAGTTTTTTCGTCATCCGCAGCGTACATACATATATGTATACTACTCGCCATAATTTTTCACCGTCATATCCCGTCGCTATCTGGCCACCGCATCTATTCGCGAGTATCTTAATTATCTTCGGACCTGGTTATTATTACATACTACTGCGAGTGTTTTATTTCCCGCTTCGCGGCAGACCTCCATATCGTATATATATATATGTACTGCGCAGGCGTCGTATCAAAATCTCGATCGAGTCGGTCTTCGGCTACTTTTCCATGCAAATTGTCGGCTCCCCCGATGAATACGTAAGATGATTTATTACGGGCGATCGAGCGAAGATATCCGCATGTCCCGAATGCCCGTGGCAAGTGGGACTTGATCACGAAAGCCCCGAAAAATTGTCCTGTCACGGCCCTGGACGAAGATCCTTCGACGGCTTCCAACACCGACATCCTGACGACCCTCGTTTATATATATGTATATATATAGATATATATAAAATTCTCTCTCTCTCTCTCTCTCTGTCTATCTCGCTCTCATATACGAGAGCGGCTGCGGCCGCGGTTCGTGATTTATTTCTTACTTTTCGCTTTTCAGATTTATCACGATCGGAGTAGGCGAAGAGGAACGCCGGGAACGGATTCCCGAACCGAGGGTCTGATTTACCTCAGTTTGGTTCGGATTTTTTGACTCGGAATTTATGCTCTTTTAACGAGCGCGCGTGATCGCAATACGAATTTACCCTTGTTCCCCGGTATTGATTTAGGATTTTCAATCCTTTTTAATCGCTTCGATTTTTCCCGAGCCCCGCACACCCCCGGCGGAGAAAGGAAGAAAGTTTCGCGATATTTTCACGCCCGAGCGTTCTGACGGGGCTTCCGCCATACTTGTTTTAATTTTATTCGACGCGATGGCGAGCGCTGCGGATTTATTTCACCCCGAAAGGCGTCGCTCTATTATAACGCGCCGATTTTCAGAAAACGAAGAACCACCCTATATAGATCGTCACGTATCATTTGTTCCTCTTGGTATACATGGTACGAGTTGGTACGGCGTTTCCGCGTAATAAGGCGCGTGGGAAACGAAAAGCCCTAGGGCGGAAAATGAGAAATGCGCGTATTACTCGGGTCCCCGTTGGGATAAAGACGAAGTAAAAAATTCATTTTTATACTGGAGCGACGTATTCCACGATAGAAAAGAAATATATCTTCCAATTTATTTTATACGACAGCCGCTCGATAAAATAACAATTATATTACGTCGAATGGAATGATCGCATCGGGAGGGCCGCGCGTGGGAGAATATTTTGGCGGTATAAAAAAAAGAAATGTCGATAAACAAATGAGCAACAATTTCAAACGCCGGCGAAACACAATTAAAAAGTTGTCAGCGACCGGTGGCAAGTATATGTGCACTTTTTGCGAGTTGCCAACCGTGGTAATTATTCATGAGTTGCTCGCGACATTTGCATTATTTCGATTATTTCTCCCATCAAGCGTAACGACTGCAGGCGAGCGCCGTTTTGACTAGAGAACGTTTTTCGTCTCTCTGTGCAATTACGCGGCCGCTGTAGCAAGCAGCGCGCTAATATTGTCTGGCAGAAGAATCACTCGCTCGGGTGCACTCGTGGATCAGCGCGGGAAACCTTTGGGGGCGCAACGCGCTGCACGGGCAACAACGCAAAGCCCTTCGAGACCTTTGCCGAGCGGAACTCAACCTTCTCGTGTTCCATTGCGGGATTTCGAGCTTCGGTTGTCAAACGCCCAGGCCAGGATACTCTTGATATGGAAAATGCCCCCCCCCCCCCTCCCAATCCCCACCCCTTCCCGTGCTTTACCTTAACGAATCGGGATGCGCTATCGTTTTATTCGTCGTCGCCGTTTTCGCGCCTCGACTGCTCCGACGATGCGCGTCGATGATGGGGTAAAATAGCACGCGTCGTCCTATAAGCGAATCCCACGCAATTATCAGATGTTTATGTGAGATAAATGATCGAAAAACAGTTGATTAGATGCTGGTCTAATCAGATCAGTCTTATTTCCGGGTGACGTTATTTTGGCGCTGCTGCATGCCCGGGAAGAAGAATGCCCTAGGGCGGAAAAATGAGAAATTGCTCGTTTCTGTGGCTACAATATGTAATAATTTTTTTTTAAATGGCTTTGTATTAAGGAGTACATTTAGCCCAAAGACGAACAGTTGGGAAGTAAGAATTTTGTAGGTTAAAATGGTGATCGAATCGGCGTAAATTGATGAATATTGAGATAACTATTAGTGTGGTTTTTTCCAACTGTCGATAATCAGAAATATTTCTTAGATTTTTTCTTTGTCGGTCGATATAGATATATTAGTTTTGTAATTTTTGATGGTAACTTATTGACAGTTGGAAAAAACCACACTAAAGTGGAGAGATATGTTTGTGCACTATATGCACAATGGACTTCTATCTTAGGGATGTCCAGGGCGTATAAGGCAGATTCTTACTACAAGCCTTACTGATGATTCTAAGTAGTAGGACCGAGATGAAACGCCACTCTATGTTACCACCTTTCACATCCGAAAGTGTAACTATAGAAATCAAACGAGAAAAATCAATCTCTTTCTTACCATCTTCTTCCTATAACCTCCTTTTCATTCAAATCGTCGGACCGCCAAGCAAAAATTGTTTAAAACAATTTACTTACCATCAAAAATTACAAAACCTAAATATTGAGATAACATTGCAAAATCGATAAGAAATTGAATGGAACAGAATAAATGCAATAGGAATATATTAAAAAAAAAAAAAAAATAAAAATAATAAAAATAAAAAAAAAAAAGAAATAAATAATTAAAAAAAATAAAAATAAAATAATAACAAAAATAAATAAAAACACGATTGTAATAAAAAGAATCTACAAAAACATGATCGCATTTGAAGCATGGATGGAAATTAAAAAAGTGCTAAAAAGCGATGGGGATACTAAAAAAAAACTGTCAAGGTGATAAAAGCGAAAATCCAGCAAAAGCAATAACAAAAAACAATAAAAATTTTATGTCATTAGAAACCGGTAATAAAATTATTAAAAAAATGTACAAAAAATACTGTATCATGAATTGTGAGTATTTGTATATATAGAAATGCAAAACTTGTCAATAATCGATGAAAAGATTAAATGTTGTACTACAAGATTTGATAAATTTTCTTAAAAGCAACAAAAGTCGTTGCAAAGATTTATTTATATCACACTCATTTCATCATGGTTGCACGGTGCTACACATGAAGGAAGTAGAAAGCCATAGGGCGAAAAATTAGAAATTGCTCGTTTCTAAGGCTACGACATGTAGAATTATATATTTATTTATATGTATTAGAGATTACTTTGGCCAAAACACGAACGGTCAGGAAGTGAAAATTTTGTATATGATAAATTTTAAAAAAGAAAGGTGTTTCAAAAATTCATGATAACGAAATACACGATAAATTTTATGGTAAGAAAACAAGTGTAAGTATAGAACAAATAATAGGAATAAATAAAATATGACAAAAATAAAAAGAATCCACACAAATAAAAAAGTCAGTGACTTATTCAAACGGGAAACACAGCGATCAAAATTAGAAAACAACAATTAGGAAATTAAAAAACAAACAAAATGCTCTCAGAGTTTCAAATGGTTAATAATGAAAAAAATGTAAAAAATTCAGAAAGATCACACATACGAAAACAGAGTAAATGCAAAAAAATTTCAAGTCACTAAATGATGTAATTGAAGAAAACCGCAAAAATTGTCAATAATTGCTTAAAAAAAAAAACTAACAATTTTTTACTACGACATACAATAATTTTTGTTAAAAGCATAAAACAACCGTAAGAACAGCAAAAGTTGATACAAAGATTTATTTCAATGAAATGCCATCGATAGGAAACGAAAAGCCCTCGGGCGAAAAAGTGGTGAATTGGGGTCAATGCTCAGAATGCAACATGTAAAATAATACGAAGAAAAAGATTTGTATTTATACTCCAACCAGCTATTTAATATAATATTGAAATATTCGCTAAAAAAAAAAAAAAAAAAAACATTACAATCGAACATCCTCGAAATTTCTTAATGAATTTTCGTTTTAAAGAAAAATGAAACTTCCTGCCCCGACATTCCCCCGCGAGCAGACCGTCTTCAATATTTTATTTAATTAATAGTTTCTCAGTGATCCCGAAGGACAAAAAGATTTTCAAACTTGATTATAAAAACTTTTTCACTCCAGTGCTTTGAATAGATTGAATCGAAAAAAACAGGGGCGAAACTAAATTAAAAATAAGAAGACAAAAGGAGCTGGTTACATCTCTGGCAAATGAATATTAAAAGTAAGATTCGGGTCAGGGGAGATACGCTTTATTGGCACGCAGACGAGTTTCAAACTTTTTATTGACGTTGCATCGATTCTTCCTGTTGTATTTACTTTGTGTAGCAGATGCTTCGCCAGAAATATCATAAAGACATTTTACGTCGCACTTTTGATATGTGATACGAGCAAAAAAATAATCAATGTTAAAAAGAAGCGATGGAAATAATAACAGAGACCGGTGAAACGCAACAAAGCAGTCGCAAAGTGAAGAAAAGGTCGAATAAACGTAAAAATTAACGTAATAAATGGAAAATAATAAGGAAAATATTGAAATGAATTTTATGAAGAGTTGTCGAGTAAAAAAGTATAAATAATAAGATATTACATTGTACAAAATTACAAAAATGACGAATATAAGTTTGATTTTATTATTTAATCTGTGACGTTTAATACTATACATCTAAATTATTATTATTATTATTATTTTTTTTTTTTTAATAAAAATGTAAAAAAAATTCTTTGAAAAGAACTACCCGATCGTAAAACGTGCATTAATAGTTATTGACCTGAGATATGCCTGATCAGACCCTGAAATCAGGCTATACCTGATTAGGCCCAGATCCGAGGTATTGTTACGTACTTTAGACAAGTCCCTGAAATACTTTCACGCAACCCGAACAGTACCTGATCAAAGCCAAAACAAAATTTTCGCTCGGGAAGTTATAGAAATGTGCTTAAAAAGCTATACCGGCAAAAAGAGTTTGCAACTTTAAAAAAAAATTATTTAACGAATATTTATTAAAAGCGACGATTAATTTCGTCATACGCTATATAACGGAGAGGCATCGGGAATAGGGGAAGCGGCTTACAACCGAACTTGGACGAAATTTTACAAGAGTCGTTAGAATTTAATTGCCGCACTTTTCAATTGATATTTATGGCCGATACGTTTCCATCGGTTTTAATTGAGACCATCCCAATTCGTCGAGCCCTTATATACACATGCATTATATGAGTATATATATATATTTTGATGCCCGTAGAATTCCAAAGTTCGTTAACGACTTCTTCCACCGTGAATTATGTATTAATTTTATTCCCTTAAAGTTGTCAATGATCCATTGGCGCGAGCAGCAACGAAATTAAATAATTCTGAGTAATTGCCTCTCTAATTGATTTTAATTGGACTTGTTATCTAATTATCTAATTGGTATAATTCTGAAGATGCCAATCGATTAATTGTGCCTTAATCCCACGAGTTGTTCATTTTTTTTTTAATCCTGATTCGAACGAAAAATCATCATCCGGTGATTCGTTTTCTAAGGTATCGTAACATCGGTCCATTACGACAATCGTCACTTAAAATGGCAATTAAAAAGATCATCAATAGTAACAGGCCGGTGAGAAAATGATGCGCGTTCCATCGGTTTTTGTTGCGCAGGAAAGGCATCAATTACCGCACTCCGAATGTAATCGGCAGGGTGTAATTTAAAATCTGCATTTTATAATTGACTTACTAATTACGTCTTCGCGTGATAAGAATCATACACAATTAAGAGAAATAGCATTTCGCAGAGCAATTTAAAATATAATTACAATCTTATATATGATATAGTTTTCACGCAGTTTGCGATTCAGGGTTGATTAACGCACTGGCCGAAAGCTTCCATTTTTTTTTTTTACAAAAGCTACTTTGATAGCGTTAAATGATAATTAAGGTGGAATCTACCCTTTTAGACGTACTTTGTATAGTCACTTTTTCATTTCGTGTGAGTTTGTTAGACATTTTTATTTCTGCTTCAATTTTTTTATTTTTATTATCGCGTCGGGTTATATACATATATATTTTATTAAATCATGTTTCTTTTTTCGTTTAGGTGTTTTTATGGCATATTTGTGATGGTTTTATAATTGTTCTTTATTTTAATTGTACATTCTGAGAAATATAATGCAATTTAAAAAGAAAAAGAAAATATTTAATTTTCGAAATAAAATATAATTGAATCAAATTATCAAACAAAAAATAAAATAAAAAAAGAATAATAAAATTGTTACCAGTTTGTAACACATATATAGGTAAAAAATTCGATTATAAATATAGGAGATGTACCAACCGGTCAATGTCACGAGTAACATCCTTTTTTATCGGTCAGTGTGATTTATTAACGTCATCCGCGTGATCGTCAAGTTTTGACGCGACCACGTCGTTTCTGTGTGCCATCTAACGAGTCGGCGTATATACAGAAATACAGGGGAATATAAAAAATAAAAGTAGAATTGTGCGAATCCAAAAATGTAGAGAAAATATAATTGAAAAAATGGATAATAATTTCATTGATTGACAGTGAATTTTCGGAAAAAATGAAATTAAGGGAAATGCTTTTGTTGGTGTCGGTTTATTTATTTTTATTAATTTCTTTAATTTTCACTTTTATTGAGTTTTTTTTTAAACTTTCGATTAGTTGTGTCAATTCTTATTTAAACGATTAGCGTTAAAGCGGATACTTTTTCTTCATAAATTTCAACTTTTTTTGTAATCTTTACTAATATTGAAAAAAAAATTATAGTAAAAATTTCCATCGTAAAATTTTGTACGCTTTTAAATTTCAACAAAATTACATGTAGAAAAAGTCGCAATTTTTATCGTCAAAAAGTTTCGGCAATTTTTTTCGACATTTGTTTTTGACAATATTTTACGACAATTTTTTTCAACCATTTCTTTCAACAATATATATATTTTTTTTTTAATTCCACTACAGCATAAAATCTTACAAATATTTGAAAATGGCACAAATTAAGAAAATATATGTATACTTTTTACATTTATAATAAAAAGTACACTAGAAATATGAAAGGTGAACAGTAATATACTGGTCAGTTTAGCTTGAAAACTGACGGAAATCACAACAAAAATCTATAAATACTATAAAAATTAGAGAAATTCGAAAAACAAGAAAATGATAACGAACATGAAATATCGACAAATGGTTACAAAAAATGAACAATAATAAACAAGAATTTTACAACGGAAATTTATGAAACTTATTAAGGATGTATGCAAACTATTTCTACATTATGCACGTACGTATATAGAATAACAAAAAAAAAAAAAAAAAATATATATATATATTAAACTTAAAAATTCTGTAAGAAATTCGAAAATCTTGAAATTATACCATCAAATTCAATGTATCGTGAAAAATGATCAACAGCCAAAGTGTATCAATTAAACGTAACGACTTTTATAACATTCCGCCCAAGTCCGAGCGTAACGCGCTTCCCACACCCCCGCGTAAGATATATATATGTTGGTACCTAACGAAATTACAAGGTAAAAGTATAGCTCCCTGTATCGAAAGGGGCTGAAAAGCGGTTGATGCACCGGCCACGAACGCTGCCTAATAAACTCGCTTGGTTTCTATTTACCGAACTTTTCTGTTTGAATAAAGAGTTAATTGCACTCCCCCCCACCCCCTCATCCCCCGCCCCAATCACCCCCGTGCCAAACCCGCGGCCCAACTCTCGAGGTGCTCTCCAACTCGTTCAACGACTTCACTTTCGTTTAATGAACAGCCAATCGAAGATTCCGGGGAATAGCCGTGTGTTTGCCAGCTTCTTCGCTTCGCCAAAGTTTCCAACATGTTACAATGCGGCTTTTCGCCGTGTGTATGGTCCGATGTGTGTAATAGCCGGGTAAACGCGGGACTCTAAATGAAAAAGCGAGACATTTTGCGTTTTTTTGTCCTTCCTTTTTGTTTTTTTTTCGTTGTTTCGAGGGCGAAGCTGGCTGAAACTATTCGTTGCAGGGAATTTGAAGACAGACATTTCACGACGGGATGGTCGTTAACTGTTTCAGTGACGACTCGTTCGGGAAATTGATTTTCCGAGTGCGGTAATTTGGTTAATTACTTGAGATTGTTAGTTACGGGAATGTTCTTGAATATGAATGTTTTCGGGAATTTTTTTTATTTTCATTTTCCGCCTATAACTTTCATGGCTTTTTGTTTTTGTTAATCTTTGCTCGTCAATAATATACAAACAGAAATTCGAAGAATCGAAAAATTGGAGAGAAAAATACAAACATTATTATTGTTATATGCTTGTTAGTTTCGTTTTCTTTTTTTATTTTTGTAAATCAGTCAGTCCTTGTCAACCTTCGACACTTATTACATTAGAGTCTTTGATAAATTATTACTACATGTTACCAACTTTTTACCATCTTTTTACCATTTAAATTGCCATTGAACCAAATTTTCAACCCTAGAGGTAGTAATAGGTCGATACTATGTAAGTTTTGGAATTTTAGATGGTAAGTAAATTGTTTTTATACAATCTTTGCTTGTCGTTCCGACGATTTGAATGAAAAGGAGGTTATAAAAAATGTAAAAAAAAATTTACTTATCATCTAAAATTACAAAACTTATATATTTATATCGACGAACTATAAGGGGAAAAAAATCTAAGAAACATTTCTGACTTATCGACAGTTGGAAAAAACCACACTAAAATTTATTGCTAGACGTTAAACTGAAATTCCGCAAGCTGTCTCTGTTTATAAACAATATCCACGCAAGTGGAGAGATATATGTTTGTGCTACTATATGCACAATGGACTTCTATCTTAGGGATGTCCAGGGGCGTATAAGGCAGACCGAAAGTGTAACTATAATAAAAAGAGAAAAATCAATCTCTTTCTTACCATCTTCTTCCTATAACCTTCTTTTCATTCAAATCGCCGGAACGTCAGGAAAAAATTGTATAAAAACAATTTACTTGCCATCTAAAATTGCAAAACTTATACATATTTATATCGACGAACTAAGGGAAAAAAATCTAAGAAACATTTCTGCCTTATCGACAGTTGGAAAAAACCACACTAAAATTTAGGTCGATACTACGTTAAAAAAAGTGTTTTTTTATAAAGACAAATTTCTCCCGTTTCACTGTTAACTCCAAAAAACCTGAAAAAAATTCATGAACATGAGGTTTTGAGTGAAAAAATACCCTCATTTTTTTCTGATTTTATGGTTGAAAACTGCAGCCATGAAAAATATTCTATTTTTTCATCGATTTTTTTTAGGTTAGGAAAGGCCATAATTTGGCTAGAATTTCTAAATAACATAACCAGAATGCTGGTGTTAGAATTAACAATTTCGGACCGGAACATACTTCAAATTTGAAAAAAGACGATTCTTTTCGCATTTTTCCTTGTTACAGGCACATAACCTCAAAATTAGACAATATTATGTTCAGTAGGTTCGCATATTTGTTAATTAACATTTTTTTTTAGTTTTTGTTGGCGTTTCTCTGTTTCAACATTTATTATTAGCTCCTTTGTCTTGTGTGTTTCAATGGCATTGTGTGGTTTTTACGACGGATGGTTGTCACTTTTGTTAATTTTTATTGCTATCTACTGATTTTTATTCGTTTTTGTTTTAATTCTTCCTTACTTTTAAAGTTTTTTTTCTGAAACTTCACGTTTCAACCTTCATCTTTGTTGTTGATGAATATTTTTTTAACTTTTGCTCACTTTTCGCTCAACTTTGTTATATTTTGACGATCCCGACACCTCTGCGTTAATTTCTGCGTTAATTTCTGCTAGTATTTGGTGAATTTTTTGATGATTTTATCAAAGTAACTCAGTTTTCATCAACTTTTGGTATCGTTTCAACTTTTGGTCCAGTATTAACAGTTTGTATAGTTTCAACCATTGTTGATGTGTTGAAGATTCTAACTGCTAGTAATATATTTCTAACTTTATTTTGGAGTACGTTGCATTTTTTGTAATGTGTTCAACGTTTTGTAATATATTCAACTTTTGGTAATGTTTTATCAATATATTTTATCAACCTTGACCTATGTCTCTTAAGATTGTTTCACTTACGAAATATCAGAGAAGAAAAAGATTATTATTACATTTTAACATAGACCACGTTTTCACACCTCTTTTACGTCCATTTCCTTTGGTTAACCCTCAGAAGACCATATGGGTATGGCATACCCGTACGTTTTTTTAAATTGCGCGCCACTTTCATCCGAAGCGATATAGAGGGCCGGGACGTGGGGGGGAAAAAACTTTCAGGTGA
>JAPYZR010003804.1:0-20344 GCA_030522945.1 Trichopria nigra
GATTATTATTAGAATTATATAAAAAAGGATCAAGAAATTTATTTTGAATCTTTATATATATTACTTGTTCGTTGAGGTTTATGCGGCATTTTATGAAAAACGTGATAATATATGTTCGTGTAACCAACGTAAGTGCAACAATGTAAGTGCAATTATCACAGACAAGTTTATAAGCGCCGAAGTGATTTTCTTTTTTTTCCGTTTTTATTATCCGTATTTAAAACTTGACACACGTTGATTTTTGGTTCTGATTTCTATAACCAAACGTTGCTTCTCATTACGTAAGATTGGTGTATTATTTTAAAAATATTGTAACACATACCCATTACATAATTGTTAAATTGTGGTTGACTGGAACTTAATCACTATAAACTTTCGGAATTATTGTGAAGACATATAGATTAAACTCGATGTTAAACTAATTTAAACAAAACAAATTTTTTTTTTTTCTAAAAAAGTCGAGCACTTTCGTTAAAACGTTTTGCCGTGCGCATATCTTAAACAAATTTTATTACCCTGATATTTGTTAAGAAATGGCTTTTTATTGTTAATAAATACACAACGTTTAATAGTTCAGTATACTGAGGCTTGAATGCTAAATAAACCTTATCGACGTCGTTATTTTATTACGTCACTGAATGGCGGATATCAGCCAACAATAAAAATATATTTAAAAGAAGAATTCTTTTTACGCTCTGAATATATCATGTATACAGTTCATGTCATCAGAGATCAGAGTAGTATACCTTGCGCGAATGTTGTACTCTAGTTACAGGGACTTTTCTTATCTAACATAAAAGTGATGAGGGGTCACACCGACTTTTTCTTAGAAGCTTCTATCCACATTGTTTGAAAAATGATAAGTGCAATGCATCGGACATTTCACTTTCCCAAATTAACGAATTTTATGTTAATTACTGACAGCAGCTTACGCTGAATGCCCTTATCGCTACATCGAACACCGGATAACCAACCGACCAATTGTGACTGGTATACTACATCAAGATTTATTGATCATCGTATAGCTTACATTAAAATGAATCCTGATTTCTGGACTTGATTAATCCAAGATATCAGGCTCCGATATTACATTCGATATCCTTCTGATCGTAACGTAATCATTGAAAATAACATATAGTTTATAACAATATAATTTCCAATAAAAGAAAATTTTTTGTAGCACGTCTTATAATATAAAGTCAATTGCGCCTGATCCTATGGATTGGAAGCGATCTGTCTGGAGCTTTGGCACGTATATGCAACATAATATTGCGAGGTTGAAAATCTCGGCATATGCGATAGAGAGAAATCTGAACACAGGCGATGCACGTGCGATGGTCCAGACATACGGGCGTCAATGTCCTGCAACCAAGTGCCGCCTTGATCTTCGTTGCCGTTCCAATTTGCCACCCATTCAGCTCGCAATTCCGCTTTTACGTTTATTTTGGTCGATGCCTGCGGGGAATCCTTGACGAGTTGAGTGTGGGTGGATTTTCTTGAAGGACTTTTTCACACTCAATCACGTCGCTGTGATAACGAACTCCCCTCGCTCTTGTACCATCTGATCCACTGATAAAAGTACCTAACATAATTGCAATTGTATACATAGTGTTTCCTAAATTATGTTTAGCAAAATTGCGTGTGACATTCTACGATGATGTTATCTGAATTTTAAAAAACCACCTGAATAATTTGGAAACTTGATTAAAAACAATGAAAAAGTATACGGCAAAGAAAATGACAAAGGAACAACTTGACGCATATTACGTTGGAGTCAACGAAATTTCCCAAGCTTTTTAATATGCAGATAGCGTCGTTAGATTCTAGACGATCTGGCTGAAACCTTGGCACGTAGAACATGACATTGCGAGGTGAGAAATCTTGGCGCACGTCGGGGGAATCTGAACGCACGCCATGCACGTGCGAGTGTCTATATAGGCAAACGGGCGTCAATGCCCTGATGCAACCAAGCACCGTCTTGATCTTCGTTGCTGTTCTCTCTCGCGACCAATTTGACGCCCATTCAGTTCACAATTCCACTGTTATATTCGGACGATGCCGCGTGCATGTGCTGAATCCTTGACGATTCAAAGTTGACAAACGAATTTTCTCGGGGGATATTTTTGTTTGCATCCAATCACGCCACTGTGACATTCGAAAGGATCAATATGATAAATGCATCTAATAGGATACAAATTGAAATAATGAAAATTCATAAAGGTATCAATTATTTTCAATTATTACAGTATCTAAATATGTCACTATGACATAAAGATTCTTTGTAATGTACGTAATGGTAAAGTCAAGTTTATCAGTTAAAAGCTGGCTTCCAGCCTAGTTGATGCTTATATGATGTTGCATGTTCAGCTTTCCTAAGAAAAGTATTAAGCACAACAATCATGATAAAAAAAAAATAAAAGATGACAATCGTTGAATTCCTATGGAGACTTGGAGATTTACTGTTTTGCCTGCGCTGCCTTAAGATACCGTAAATCTTACGGGACATAAGAATGATATGCTCATTCGACGATAGAGTCTGATCGAGTAAAAACACCAGGTTCTTGGTATGTTTTACCCTTTCTATCTGAATACCATACAATTGATCGATAATACTTGGAATGACCAGGTGAATATACTATACGTGTGGATCCCATATCGATTAAAATGCATTAAAATTGAATACATCAGCATTGAACTAAAAGAACAATGTATCGAGCACATCGTGGATGATACTAAAAAGTACATGATTATATCGATTCTTATATTACTTAATATAAGAACGTTTTTTAAAAGGTGCCTTTACGAAATTTCCGTGACCAACCTTGGAATTGTTGACAATGTGTTATTACTGATTCTGAAGATGAGTCGATGCAAATCGCATTACGTTACGTGAAACGGAGATGGAACATTCTTGAGCTTTTTTCTATCTCATTCTTTCGCCTTCTTCTGTCACTTCGGCTTTAGTACTTTTCAAGGATGTCGCAGTCCCCGACTATATTGCTTTTCTGTATAGGTGGTCCTGCATCACTAACGAAGGTCTCGCAACTGTTCAGAACCAATTTGAGCGTATACACCGAGTTTTCAAAAGTTTTTTTTTTTACGCGTTATCGGCTGATGCGCTGAAAATTACTATTATAGTACTGAGATTCGAAATGTTTATAGTTTTGTAGTTTAGGAAATTCTGCGTTTATTAAGTTGGGTGTAAAAATTAAAGTAGTACGAAATAATTTAGTTTGGAATAGTTTATAGGATGAAATATCAAATTATATAATCTTCATTTATTATCATTTAAATAATTATGCTGCATATTGAATCATTATTTCAATTATTATATTAGTCACGTATTAATCGTTACTAATAAGGTGCAGCGTATATATCAGTGAAGTTTACAAAATATTGCAATTAAATGCAATAAAAAGGCAAAAATTTAACCACGCCTTCTAGGTATAAAATAAACTGTAACCGATCTTATAGAGAATAAATTGTATGAAAATATTCTTGATTTACATGTGTCCATTATCATTGCGCAAGTAAAACGTGGTGTATAATTCACGTAGACTTTCATTATAAGGCGCCACATAAGATTTTTCCAGCGTTGAAAAAAAAAGGAAAATTACTATTAACCACACGCAATATTCCGGTTGGAAAACGGAAGAGAGAGATAGAGAGAGAGAGAGAGAACATAAAACAAGAAGGGAAATGTGGTAACGTAAAAAAGGATTCATTCAACGATGCGTTCATCGAATAAGAATCCCGATGTTAATACGGGATAATTTAATGCTATTTCGATGTTAATTACGATGGGATGATCAAAAATGAAAGTTGCAAAAGATCGCATATAATGTGAAACGTTAATAAACGTAATTTTTCTCATTTAAAGCAAAGAAACCGAGAGTTGCTGCAAATTCTTAAATTGAAAAATAATTAATTTTTCATATTGGGAATTAGATAATTCGGATGTAAATATAAATTAGTTTGTTTAAATGCAATTCCACTGCAGAACATCACGTATTAATGAGAATGCGAAAGTATTCTAGCGGGAGATTTCACTCTCGTGAAGAGTTGAATCTAACTATTTCCTTGATAACGAATTAGTTGTACATATACAGTACATCAGTACCATTTGTGTTTTCGATGTTTCATTACAAACTTCACATTATATATCGTCAACTTCTATCCAAATTTTCAAAATTCGTCGTCTTTTATGACTAATAGTGCTTTTCAACTTCTTTTTTTTTTCAACACATTCGTAGAGCTTTTTCATTATTTTCAAAAAGCTTTTTAATAAAAACTAAAATCGAGAATTTTTATTTTGGTGATATAAATGTTATATTAATGAATGATATTTTGTAAATTCAATATTCATCACTATACTATTTGTAATCTATATTCTAAAAATTTGAATGGGAATAATACATTTCGGTACTAGTGGAGAAAATGCCATTTCTTACACGAGGATCAAATGACATTTTCTTAATAGTGCCAAATTTCCAGCACCAAAAACAGTGAGGGAAACACACGTTTTCCGCACACTATTATATGAAAAAAAAATCCGATTTTTCGTCCGAAAATAACTGCAAATTGTTTAAATTTCTTCAGAAAATCGCCTACCTCTATTTTATAGGTTACTAAATGAATTTGAGTATGTGAAAATATGCAGATACTCTATGTGGAAATTTACTCGAGGCAGATACCTATATACGAACAACAAATGCCATTAAATGGAGTCCCCATGAAAAAATAGATCGCAGGTCGTTAATTACACAACGCTCGGCGGAGTACCCTTGAAATTCTAATATATCTGTACATATATACATACGGTGGCGGCTGTGTGTCCTGTGTTTGTCGGCCAAAAGCGCTGCCAAAACGTAACAGCGCGTATCATCAATTACTCTCAGTGCAATGCGGGTATTCATAAAGGACAATAAAGTAGTTTAGAAATTTCTAATTATTGATAAAAAATTCGGTAGTATTATTATTTTATCATTTCAATTGCTAAGAATTAAAATTGAACTCTTTCACCAATGATGAGCATCTCGCTCATCGATTTTTACTGTTTTAAAAGTGACGTCCTTTTATTCAAGCTGCTAACAAAATGTGAGATTTCAATCTGGAAATTTGTATATTAATTTTGTTGATCATTATTATATATGCATTGTCATAACATAATATTTTGTTACATTGATTACAGTAGTTTATAAATTGTTACACGTGCCATTCGATTTACATAAAATGTATATTCTGTGAGAGACATAAGTGAAATTCGTTATATATGCAATATATACAATATATACATATATGTGTATATGCGAAATTACCACTTCATTAATTACCAATTTATTTTGTTTCGATTAGAACTGGAATGCGCTGATGTAAGCAACAACTAAGATAAGGCTCCTTTACAAATGAAACTCGACTGTGTCGCAGGTGGTCGCGCTTATATCGCGCTTTTACATTTGGAGAATTTCACTCGTCGAACGTTTCGGATAAAGTTGTGAAAATTATAGTTGGTAAAATGTATACGAAAATAAGATTAAACGGTTGAAAAAATGTCGTGGAGAGAAAAAGTGACGATAGTTAATTGGGCGTGACTTAATTTTTCCTCGAGACCGTCGGATGTCCAGATGAAATTTAATGTCGAATTTTATTTCCGCAACCTAGTCCTGTGCCATACTCGTACATTTTACGGTTACATAAACTTTAGATTTTTATGGAGTTTCCGTTGCGTGATCGATTTTATTTGAGCATGCTGAAATTATCACCAGTAAAGCAAGAAATAATTGATTTATACTGCATTTAACGTAAAGTTCGTTTTCGATGGGTTGCGTAATTATTAATGACTATCAATTATTTTTATGTATCAATTTAGTATTCTATCGATGAATAAAATGTCACGTTAAATTACAATAAGTAATAGGCAGTAATTATTAACCGGTTTATTGTGATAAAGCATCAATTGATAAAATGAATAGATTTTTGTGGCTTATTTGATTTAATGGAATTTAGTAATAATATTATTTGATTTTAATAATATATTTTCTTTTAAATGGTTAATAAATGGTATAATTCGATATAATAATATTAAAAAATAAATCGCCAGCTCTTTTTTCTTGAAGTATATAGAATACGTATGCAATTAAATCTGAGATTTATCAAAATAAAGTTAATGTAGGAATTCTAAGAAATTCTAATACAAGTCAATAAATTGAATAGAAAAAAATTCATAATATATTTACAAAAATTAAATGAAGTTCTGTAAAATTACAAAAAAAAATATAGAGAGGATATTTCATTATAATTTTTATGAATTACCATCACCGTTTCCGAAAAAGTAATTAGTTAGTAATTATATTTCAAAATAATAACATACCTGAACACAGGTTATAATACAATAGGATAATTTGAAACGAAAATAAAAAATGTTTGAAAATATTTAATGACACTTAATAGAAATTGATAGGCTTTAAAAACATTAGTCGATAACGACGAAAAAGCAAGAATAAATAAAAACACAAAAAAGTAACAAAATTGAGAAATAAAAATTCTTATGAATACATAATAAAAAGTCAAAATCGTTACTAATGTATTTAATAAAACGGAGAATGTCGTACCTATAATGCATGAGACCTCGCATAGAAACGCAAGAGTGTACGACGGGTGCTGGCAATAAATTTTGAAGTAAATACTATACACTCACTATATATCCTTCGAGTTGAAATTCATGGTCAAGGGTTGAAACGGTATAAAGTGCTTCACTTTCAGCGATGCTTCATGGGGAAAGTAACGGTGACCATTATTAGGTGAGACTCCGATTCACATCATTTATCGAGTTCATTTATAGTATATTTATGCCTTAAAACTAGCGTATAGATAGCAAATTTCTGGGGTAAATTGAAAATCATCAACCAAGTTCGACCCTAATGTTTGATTTCATAAAATGGTATTAATGGCTGCAAATTATTTTTGAATGGCAGAGCTTAATACATGAAAATGGTTGAAATTTTGTAACACTTTAATTGATAAAAATGCCTTATTCTTTTAAAATAATAAATTGGTATATAGTTTATAAGACGTAAAGAAATTTTAAATTAAAAATTTTTTAAATATACTGTATAACAAAAAGTATTTTATAAGATGGATGATGTTAAAGCCATGATTTAAGAATCATCTAAAAGCCTTCTAAGATCACCAAATAGTCATTTTACAATTTTAAGTATCAGAAAATAAAAACTGCCGAATCACAGCACACGCTTTTGTCATTGTCATCAAATAATGTCAAAACTCACTCTTCAAAAAAGTTGTTCATTTTTCACTCCAAGAAATCTCAATAATTCATAAGATTGAAAACTAACCTCTGCTCTTTAAATTTCTCTTGAAATTTGTGCCACTCTTTAATAGAAGAAATTTTTATTTCACACTTTCTGGAATGAAATTTTGTACTATTTATGTCGCGTCATTTATAGGATGTACATGTATAATTCGTCCTAAAACGTTTTTTGTTTTGATCTTAAATCATTAATAAAATACTTGTTTCGTAATGAAGAAACATATGAAATGCCAGAAAGAAACATAAGAAACATAGAAAATGGTTTTCTTGGAATCACCAACAATTATACTAAAAGGTGACAAGAAATTACGCAAGTTTTAACAGTCGTCGCCATCTCTGCAACATAATATTTTTTTGTCTCCGAGTATCCGCGAATTATTTTATTTCGGCATCCTTAACGTTCCTCGCAAAGTGCTTATAACAATAGGTTGGTGGCACCTCGGCTGAAAATTTCAACCTCATAGTATGTCGTAATCGGCGTTTTTTTTTCGCTCCATTCGTGACGTAATACAGACCAGCGTGCAACGTGACTTTTCGCGAGTCTTTACGTCGCACGAATTATTCGGCATCTGCATTGATTATCGACATTTAATAACTCTTGAGTTATTCCGTTTTCCCGGCGGCGGATCGATCGATCGATCGATGTGATCATAGCGCCTCTCGAAATCACCCACTGCGGAAAGTGAAACTTGCCGATCAAGAACGAAAGCGACGCTACTGTTTTCCCTTCGTAACGAGCGTCCAGTCATCTTTATTCCCGGCTGTTTTATGAAAATCAGCCAGATCGCCGAGACGAGCGTTAGAGAGAGAGTGCATCGAGAAGCAATTTGCTGCTTCGTAATTATTTAATGTCATTATTAGGTAATGATTTATGGATGCAGAAATTTGTTCAACTAACCAATTATTCCTCTGCTTTTATAGTAATATTCGGATGGCTTATATACTAGTTTTAAATAATGAAAATGAATGACCACGTATTACACTCACGTATATGAATTGCTGGGACATCCGATTTGTCCATATTGTTCGACTGATGGTGATACATTTGAATACATATCGCAATAAAGTTAAATTTCACGATAGGCATATCGAATTGCAGACGTTCATATCGTACTACTCTCGACTTTTAATCAACTTTTCAACTAGTCTATCGTCAGTAATTTCCGATGAAAGGTACTTCATTAAACTTGACATCGTTCGAAGTATAGCGTTTGAGGTATATGAGCTATCACTCAACTGCGAGTAAATCATGACCCGTTATCTTCACCTGTTCATTGTTTTTCGCTGCAACATTAATATAAAAATAATATTCTAGAGTTGAGTGAACTGGTAGATATATGACCACTTTAGTTGGGTCTACTAATTTTTTTTTTTTTTTTTTTTTTTTTTTTTTTTTTTTTTTTTTTTTTTTTTTTTTTTTTTTTTTTTTTGTTTTTTTTTCTTTTAATTAATTTTTTTTGTGTGCAAACTAAAATCTGTTGTCTGTCGATCGGAGAACTATACGACAATTCAGTAGACCTAACAATTTTTTCAGTTCTTTTAAAACGTATTTCCATATAATAATGGGATTACATTAAATATAAAACCAAGTAATTAAAAGTACTTGAATTTAAACGTCTATTACTTGACTTGGATCATTAAGAACATTCAGTTGGTACAATTATCTTTCTGCTGCTATGCTTGAGTTGTTTATTTCGAGTAAAACCATATTTTCTACAAATGGGTACCATATTAACTATATGTATATTTATATGTATATGTATATATATATATGTATATTTATATATACATATAGTTAATATGGTACCCATTTGTGGATGTATATGTATATATGTGTGTGTGTGTGTGTGTATATGCATGCTAGTGTATCATAGACAAAAAAATTTGTAATTTCAGCCCCAAAATGAACTCCAAAGTAACCTTAGAATCATTTCATCATTTTATCCTGATCCTGTAAGATTGTTTTTAAACAAGAAAATTCATTTTTTTTTTTTAGTTTATCAGCTATAACTATTTAGCATATGATCCATAAGAATGTATCCGTTGGCATACTATCTTTTGAAGATATTTGTAAAGAGATTTATCCAAGTACCCGACGAAACAAAAATTGTCAATTCGAGTTATACTTTTCTTTGAATATATATGCATCATTTATCATTTATCATATGTATCATAATGCATAAATACAACCACTTTGGTCTTCCTAATTTTGTAAAATCACAACTAAAAATTATAACCCACCAAATTATAGAATGTTTTGTTTTTAAATAAGTTCTACAATTAAGACACCATTTTTAGGAGACATAAATAATATAAATTCAAAGATTTATCTTTGATAGAACAAGAAATAGGAATAAATAACTTGTTCTCTAAAAAATAACTTTATTGATTTAATTACAAATAATATATTATTATTAATTAACGTCAATAAAATTTAGTTTAGCATATATGTTCTCTTCAGTATGGTTGCAAATTTGAGAATAAATATTAAATGCAACCAGGAGATCGATTTCATACTAACCTATATTCACTTCGAAATAGTAATTCGAAATATTTAAAAATCGATATAGCTTGGCAAAATTAACATTTTTCTGAATATCGATGAATATAATTTGATGAGCGCAGAAAAAGATAAAGATAAGGATTCTTTTATCAACTCTGGTTACAATTATTTTATGTTACTATGAAAATAGTTGATTTACTGATCATATCCAAGAAACACTAAGCACCCCATATAGCTGTAAAAGAGCTGCGGTGACCAAAATGAAGCCATTTTTCGCTGCGACAACGTCACCGCACCTATATCGGTGTTACTTAATTAATATTATAGTCAACACATACCATATTGATACAAGAATCGCACCTATGTACCATTCTTTATGAAACGACTAAAAGACTTTTTTAAATGGAGTAATTTTTACTGCACTTATGACTAGAAAAACTATAGTTAACTGGAAAAAATATATTGATGAAACGACATATTTTTTAATTGAACGGCTTTTTTCCATCAATTTTTGCAGTAAATACCTTGTACACTTTCGTAGGAATCGTTTTTCGGAATGTCATTAGAATGAAATTGTCGCTGTGTAATAATGCGGAGTAGTCAGGGCAAAAAAAAAATAATCACGTCTTCAACGATGAGACATTCTTGTTAAATCGCTTCAAACTTTCTCTGAAGCTATTTTCAGAGTAAAAGAAAGACATCAATTCAATATAGTTTGCGATAAAAATTATATTAATTATAAAGGTCGCCTTTATCCAATCACACGCACACATACACACACATGCACACGTTTATTGCCCTTAAATAATTTTGTTAAAAAAGTGTAAAATTAAAACATAAGGTCGACGAAACCTTCAACAGGCATAATAAAGCGAAAGAATGCGATGGCAATGTAATAATTTGTACTTTCAATCAATGATCACTGGATTGGTGCAGTACTATATATAGAAAACTGTGCTAGATTATCATATTGTTCTCATTACGTTCCATCCATGACCAATAAATGAAAGTTTTTAACTGGTCGTTATTATTATTCGTATATAATATTTAACGCAGTAATTATGAATAAATAAATATGTATGATTTATAAAATGAAATCAAATTATAATACAGTCAAATTAATTCATATTATAATATTATTTTGTAAATCGCGTTGGTTTTTATGTGTAAATTTCATTTTGTGATATATTCTAACCAAAAAATGTTAATAAAATGTGCGATATGTATTGTTTGACTATATATTACAATGCCATCTTGTAAATCGTAACTCGCAAAGTAAACTGTAAACGAACTTATAGCTCCTGATGAAAATTGCAACAATTGTTTTATTATTTCATACATCAAGAGACGAACCTAAAGATTAAAAACATTGAGTAATAAAGAAAGGAAAAGAAAGCGAGGAATGAAAAATTGGCGAAAATTTGTTAAATCATTTCTTGACTAAACGGCAAATCTCCGCAAATGCAACAAAACATAACGTAATCGAAAGACACAAAATTTATCGCTGATGAAAGCAATTAACAACTGTGACCAATTAAGTTTTAGCTGTCGTTCGGATAAGTCGCCGTCCTCGATCGACAATCGGGAAAGTTTTCACCGACTCCTTCCGCACGGTCAGTCGCTTTTGTCCAGGTGATATTGCCTTCGGTATCTTTCGATGTGGGGACACAGGGAACAAGCCGAACGGAACCGTACTGGCACCAGCCAGTCACTCGTGAAACGCGAAACCGCGCAAAAGTTTGATTCTTTCGATGAGAAGACAGTTGTTCGTGCCTTACCGGACATTCCCACTACAATGACACGCCGAAGTCATAATCCGTAAAAAATTGAAGTTATTTAAAAAAAAACAAAAAAAAAACAGATAAACATTTTATTGGAAATTATTCGTTTTTCTATTCTGAAAGACAATAAACGTTAAAAAAAATCAGTGCGGCATCATACCAGTGCCATGCGTTGAAAAGATGAATGAACACGCGTTCCGTCGAACGCACAATTGTTTTGAAATTTACGATTAAAAGCCGTTGCATAAGGGAGAGGGCGCAATCCTGCGGACATCGTGGACTGATTGACGATAATTCACGATTCCTTCGCCGTAGAAAGTTTTGAGTCGTAAAGAGTGCAGGCGGTCGTCAACGAAGCGGAAGTCCGATCGTTATAATTTTATTTTATCGCAGATATATGTGCATCTCATCCGTATAAATCGAATGGTACGCATACACAATCACACGTGAGTCGATTCAACAAGAATTGCCCCAAACTATATGGGCCACTTACTCATTCAGTGAATCTATAAACACTATACTTTACGGCGGGTCTTTCCGCCGAAAGAGAAATCGGTCGCAGATATGGTATAGAAAAAACGTCAGCGGCAATATTCTTGGACAACTGTTATTTCGCGATCTCGTGATCTATACGAGAAATGCTATACGGTTCTTTTCTCCATAGTTGGCGATTGGGGGGTGGTTTTTTCTAACTCGTGCGATTGCGATATGAGATGTGCGTTACGTGAAATTGTGGCTTTATGGGATTTCTTATAGGAGTTTTCATGAAAGTTAATTTGATCTAATTCACCGCAGAAAATACTGTGCTATTGTACTTTTGACCGACATTATAGCGACAATTATTATTTGTCGCTGCCTGTTAGCGCGTTTGAGTTTCTTAAGTTGTCAGAAGTTTGTCCGATTCCTGTGGAGTAACTCAACAACAAATGAATAGCTAATAATCGCCATCGAGGATACCTTGCGCTGAAGGTATATATAATCTATGTCGTCATTATGAAATTAACGCCAGGTAAATATTATTTATAGGTAAAATTTCTGCTAGGGTAACAGTTATCACTATAAGTGATATTGAAATTATTTTGCATTTTACTTGATTGAGAAAACAAAATTTTTATTATGAATTACATATTATGTCTCCATTATTATGTTCCCACATTATCAACAATTTACTATAGATAATAATATGTTGTCTAAAATGTTTGGATCAATGAAACAAAAAATACGTGCAAAGAATCACCAAAATACATATCGTATAAAATAATCGATTTTATAATAGAAGTAGGCAAAGACTACTATTCCAGTTCGTTTTTTAATTGTTAAATAATAAAGCACAGTAAACATACAGGACAAGAAAACAAAAAATAAATCTATTTCTCAAAAAAATGATCAATGATTTTTTTAGCATTTCAAAAATGATTAATAGTATAAGTAAAATCTTTTCTTTATTTTAGTTCGAACTCATTATCATAAATGCTGAAAGTGTTTCAAGCGCATTAATGAACTTTCATTAATTAAAAGATTATAATTTGAAGCTGGCGTTGGCATCAGTTGCATCCCCTGACAAAAATAAGATATTGAAGAACAATGTTTATAATGTATGCAGCTTTACGAAATAAAACGATCTAGCAATAATTCGTATGCATCGCTTTAAATTAAATCTGTATGTTAAGGTACAGTTTCATGTTACATATATTGACAAATAAAAGTATATCGTCTTAAATATCGATTTTAAAGTATGTACATAACTTTTTATAGCATATATGTCGTAACTTGATTTATTATAAAAATTATAAACAATTTTATTTTCAAAAAGTTTTCCTTGTAGAATTTGTTAAAATACAAATTTTTATTTTAGAAATCATGAGAATCGAGAGAAATTTAAAGAATACCCTAACGATTAAGTAAATATATTGACTTGTAATACAGTCAAATACAAGTTGTAAAAGTAGACTGAGTTTTTCAGAAATTTGATCAGAAACATATATGTATATGTAATGGAAATTTTGAATATGAAGCCCTGCAATAATATTGATGAATCTTCAAAAACCGAAAGAGAGTTGATCACGAAAAGGGCTATCGCTTTTATATTTATACATAAATACTATATATATGTGATAATAATAATTTTTCCAAGTAGTGGAAAAATATAAATTTACACAAATATTTTTACAAAGCAGTTTTAAGATCCAGTAAGTGTAATTTTATTGGTTCATTCGAGATAGATTTAGTGCTGCATCAAACATGAAAGTCATAAAGTGTTTTCTGATAATTTTACGTAAACTTAAAACATTTCTCTGCGGCGACTTAACTGTGGAGGATTATTCAGCTTCCTGAATTGTGAGTAAATAGAAAGTTGAAATTTGTTTAAAAAAAATAATAATAATAGACATAATTTACTGACTATAATAAAATTCTTATAATAAATTACTTATATTTTCAATAAGATACTTTGACGTTAAAACATACATTATTACATTTTTTTTTTATTTTTATTTGATTTCCAAAAATCTACTCTAATGCCGTTATTTTGTTTGTTTATGTGAAATGAATTTGTTAAAGTTATTCAGTCTTTATATATATTAATTATATATATTTTAAAAATATAGAAAGATTTACAGAAAAAATAAGTATGAATGTATACTCAATATTAATTCGTGTTACTGTATACCTTAAAAGCTTTGTTGCATGATAGTATGTAAATTGTAAATAAGTTACAACAAAGAATAAAATTCGAATTTAATTCTAAAAGAGTAGTGCGAATAATAAAACTTATAAACATTCTGATGGTACGGTACTTAACAAACGGAAATCTTTGTTCTCTTTAATTTATGAGGGCAATTAATAATTGCTAATTAAGTTGCCGTAATATGGCATATAGAATTAAAATTTCTGATGAACGCCGTTGATTACTTCGCAGAATAATCCACAAATTATTACTACATTTACAGGTACTTATACACAGACGGTTTGTTTGAATCACTTCAGAGAAATGTTTTAAATTTAATAATCCGACCACGGTTAAATGTGTCATGAAATTTATACAATCTATGTCTTGTGCAAAAAATCCTCAAGAACATTGTATATGTCTTGATTTTTTAATTGAATTTGGAAATTTGCACGTTTCGATTGTTACCAGAGAGCCTGATTGTATTCAACATGGATCGTTCTATGTTCCGTATTCAAATGACCATCACCTGGTGTATTTAAACGACAGAATGTGACATGACTTTTACTAACAGAATACTAAAAAAAAAAAAAAAAAGATTCGGCGAGGATAATATTTAAAGTTCGAGATTTTATTATTTATAAAACTAAGCTTTTTATTTATACGTGAGTGTCTTGGTGTACTGATTTTTCATTATAACTCTTTTATTCGGAAATAAAGATTGTCGTAACATATGTATTAATGGAAGGTATCAACAATGATACCGAAGATAGTATAAAATGGTAACTGTACCTGATGCCGTTACGACCGCGGACATAAAATTGCTATCGACTGTGTCGATCAAAATTACTGAACTAGATAGATGAAGAATATATTGGGAATATATATATATATATATAAAGAACATACTTTCAGATGTTCCGTATAATTCATATTATCCACATTTTATTTTTTCATAATGCACATCTCTCCCACACACGTATCACATTCTTTAAATAATAAATTAGAAATATAGGAAAATCAATATAAAGTCCAGAAATCAATCTTATTGTGTGGTGAAAATGCTATGAATGCGTCAGAAGCAATAATAAAAAGAAGCAATAGAATAATGCATGGCGATAATTATGAAATAAAAACGATAAAGAATAAAACAGTTCAGTAACATGATATCTCAAAATTTATGAACGAATCTGATAAATGTCTCCTGATTCGTCTTTCAATTTTGTGCAGTAAACAATTCGTTTTCGTATATCTTCTATTGTATATAAGTCGACAAAGTACCTGAATGCATTCTTGACGTTAAAATCTTTAAATCTGTAATGAAAATAATTTTTTGATACTTTCTCGGAAATTTGTCAAGGTATAATCTTGAATATTCTAATATGTTGTATATATATAAATCAACACATCGAACAAAAATGTCCGTTGAAATATCACTTCATCAGTCATAAAAAATAATGGTAAAATTTCACATAATGGTGAATTTTCAGTAAATTTTTCATATAATTTAAAGTGCTGTAAAGTTTTATTCCTCTACTATTCTACTTGTACTGACTGACAATTAAGAAAACTTCAAAATCTATACATAAACTTGATACTATCAATCATGTGGTCTACTGTCAAAAAGAGTGATCACAATCTCATATAATTCCGTAAAACAAAAAAAAAAAAAAAATAAAACAAAAGAAAACAACTCAAGAATAAATAGAATATGAACAAAAAGCATATCTTAAAAAGAAAGCCAGATCTAACCGACAAAAGTATCGTGCGCAATTCTGCTCATTGGCAAAATTTATATATCGCGAGATCAACTCCCGATAAGATTTCACAAAAAGCAACCTTCGAACGTATCCGGATGCAATTTGGCAATCCCTCAATACATACGCAACCTCGTAAATTAATTAGTTATTATTAAAGCGAAGAAAAAAAATAAAACGTCCACAGGACCGTACCTCGTCACGTGTCCCGGGGTTCCATAAATTATGCACATACTTGCATAAGTGTGCGTATGCGGAGGCACGATCGGGCTCGATAATCTCATGGGGTGAGGGGGGGGGGGGGGGGGGGGGGAGGGCGCGCGGCACCCCCTTCGGGCCAACGCGCCTCTCGGGTGGGTAAACACTTTTACCCGCGCCTATTGTTTATCGCCACCAATCCACCATTGCACCGCTGCCAACGGAACGGACCCGCTCCCGGCAGGCCTGTAACGCGTCTGCCAATCTCTTGGCATTTTTTCCACAATAGAAATATATGTAATGCCGCTATACCATTGTACAAGAGCGAGGGCGATACGCGCGAATTGCACCGTTTCTCTTTGGACGAGCTGCGAAATTGGGCTTCGATGAAAACTAAGTAAATCATTCAAACGGATAGAAATGAGGACGAATATGGAATTTTATGTCAGTTTTAATGTGGTTTGAATTATGGGAAATACGGATTCTTCTCATTTTACGACGTGTTTTGAACGGTGTTATGTCATACTTTCATTGTTAAAAAAAAAACTCGATTATGATGCCGTTGTTGTGCTATTTTATTGAAAGTATCTATGATACGTCTATTAAATCTATTTAAAAAAATCCTTTTTCAATTTAAGTGCGCAGTTTTTACTAAATACTTATTTATTTCATTCACAGAACATTAGAGTGAATGTTACTTACGATAAATTTGAGAGTGGTCCGTACTTATATTGTTGGTTTGGACATTGAACATCATCGTGGTTCAAAGTGGCTCAAAATCTTGAGTAGACCACCTAATCTTAAGTAGACGCCTAATGTATTGTTGAACTTCTAATATTAATTTACTATTTTTATTGATACGAATGCCCATTGAACAGGGTTAAACTTTTGTTTATGCACTTTATGCATATGCATAATGTTTGCTTCATTACATGATAAACATTAATATTTACATTCACTAACTTTTGAAATTCTTTGGCTTTTTATTGATTTTTTTTTTTTTTTTTTTTTTTTTTTTTTTTTTTTTTTTTTTTTTTTTTTTTTTTTTTTTTTTTTTTTTTTTTTTTTTTTTCTTTTTTTTATTTTTTTAAATATTTTCATTTTTCCAAATAAATTTAAAAAATGTCCAATGGCATTAAAAACAATGGAAAAATCAATTACTTTACAGACATTTGTATACAAGTCTACTTACAGTTGTTCGGTCAGTTACAGGTGTAACTTCGAACTAAATTGCAATAGAAGTCGGTTCAAGTTGAGTTTATTCTGATTTAATATATCATGATAATATGTAGTAAAACTTAAATGGAAAACAATCCTTTAAATAGATGTCTATAAAATTCATTATTCCTATAAGATCATTTCTTTTTTCAGCGCGATGTAGTAATTAGGAGCCGATCATGAATTTGTTGAATTGACCTTTAAAAATAATAATGACGGATCTATAATTAGTCAAATCTGAACATGTTTTTAAATGTATTTTGAATATATTATATATTAAATATAATAAATATACAATAGAATTTTCAGAATTTAAAGTGGCGGATCCAACGTTGTAAACCAGAAGTATAGAAAATGTAGAAAATTTCTATACTTCTCTGATTATTATAGATTAAACAATCTTAAATTAATAAATTCAAAATGACGAACCCATTCGATGGCCTAAGGACAATCTATCAATTTTTCTATATAGACTCTTTATTCTCGTTTTTCTCGCAAAACATATAGTTTTCGATGTGAAATCAATATACTTATTCGTCCGACCTATGGTGTGGGTCGAAGTAACAAGTCGTTTCGAAAAATGGTTACAATTGAAATTAGTTTAATAAATAAATCGCTAAAGAACGACAAGATTTAGAATAGTCTGAACAGTTAAATTTATGTCAATTGGTGTTATTGTATTGCACATTATGCGATTGCATTACTGCGTAGTTGAGGAATAGAAGAGTTTAAATATCGGATACATTCGTTATACACTTGAAGATGAATAGAAAAACAATAAATATTTTTTCATTTTTCCGAATAAATTTTATGCTATACTTTTTCCCAATTTCTAATGATTAAATCTGGATCAAGAATTTCAAACTGTATGTTCTAAGAGTCCTTGCTATACGTATAATTGATTACAATTTATCAAGAAATACCGTAAAATATATCGCTAATGCAATACTTTTCATTACAGAAGTTGCCGTCTTTATATAATAATATATAATAATATAGATTAAAATCGCAGAACGCATAACGCAGTTCGTTATGCTCTTTTACTATTGGATCGTTACTGATTTAATGAGCAGACATTACTCATTGATCAATACAATAATGAATGACCTTATTTTCAATAATCACGTAGTATACCTATTTTTATTTATTCATTTATTTATTATACATTAAATAATATACTTTTTTTATTTTACCGTACTTCTTTTAATTTTCCTGGTAGAAGATAAATATGGCGCTAGTTAGCTCCACTATTAATTTTTCATTCGGACAATTGAATTTGTTCACTTTGAGAAAAAAAAAACAAAATTATCCCCTATATGTTTTTATCAAATGGCTACGTTTCAGACCTGCGCTGAAGTTGTGCGAGGAACTGATTAGATTTTGCATCATACCCGCATACAAAAATGGAAAAATGGTGTCCAAAAAACTCTGTCAATATTTGCGAAAAGAATATTGTCTGTAATTTAAAACTAGTTTATCAATTATCAATTATCAATTATCAAAAATAAGTATTCAAAATACTCGGAATAACATATCGAATCAATCGGTTATCAGTTTTTTTTTAAATTATTCAATTAGAAGTAAAAAAAAAACCTTTTGATTCGGATGCAAAAATGTTAAAACTGATATTTTTGTAATTTGTTAAGAAAAATAATGAATAAGGATTCAAATTACTCGGAAACAAATTGTTTTACTAATAATAAACATATCGATTGTGACTTTTTTTGTTTATGGTGGTCGGCGGTGCATGATGCGAATTTATTAATTTGATATGAATTTCTAGATTTCCGATTATGCAAACATACTACTTCGTTTTAATTGAACGGAAATGTTTATTTTACTTATCGATAAATAATATTCATTGATATACATTTCCGAAACAAATAATAGTCAATTGTGTATACATATATCGACAGATTTAATAATAATTGACGTCATTGATAAATCCATTTATTAAATCTAAAATCGTATAATGCACTAAATTCAGTACACTTCTGCACAAAAGTAAAAGCTGCGAGATAAATTAGATTTGCCTCTGATTATATCTTACCTTCCCGCGTCATGATCAGTTGATTGCATCAGGCTATACAATGTACGCATTTTCACCCTAATCATATTTTCATTTGGGTTAAAGTGGTTTTGCTCAATTTCCGTAGATTATAGCCACTTAATTGTCCATTATTGAGTATTTATTTCAAAAAGTTATTCTTTCAATTTTTTTTCTCGAATTAATATTATCAAGTAATAACCGAGTATTAATGGTCGATAGATTTGTATCTTCGTAATTAACGTTGGTTATTTGTTATTGTTTTGGTAGAATTTTATGACAATTCTGATTAGTGTCGCATGCGCTTCTGTATACGCAGAATCTGACTTCATTCTGTCATTGTCATCTGCCTAAAGTTTTTGAGCGAAAATTGAATCTCTCTATTCCTGAAAAAAGTTTAGTATCAAATAACGTTATTTCACGACTATTTGAATGAGTTATAACCAGTTTCCCAATATTTCGCAAACTATGTAATATAAATCCATGTATGTAAAACTTATAACAAAAACTCATAAATACTGCTAAACTATCTGCTGACCTTTCAGGTCATTTTTCCTATTCTAGTAATGTTAAAATTCTGTCTGAGGTATAAAATAGATTATTATAAGAAATTGAAGATATACAAAAATGTGAACTTTTCATTTTTACCTACAAAAATATTTTAAAATTGCTCAATATGCTCCTGGTAGAAATTGTAAGCATTTTTGTTGGATTAAAACTAATTTTTAGGCAAATATGTTGCTTAAAATATGTATACAACAAAAATGTCTAAAAAATGCCCAAGAATTGTATAACATTAAGCAAAACATATATTAAATAAAAAAATCTTACAAAATTATCAAATTGTT
>JAPYZR010003805.1:0-16975 GCA_030522945.1 Trichopria nigra
AGTAACCTTCTGGTAACATTGTGACAATGTTTACTATTAATGTTTAAGGTTGTAACCTTCCAGTAACCTTATCGTAATGTTCTGTTCTGTGAGGGATATATGTCGATATTACGAACAAGGCTTGGGCGTGTCGGATGAAGATCGGGGCGACATGTCAATCGGCGCGACGTGACGCTAGAATCAATCTCCGATCTTTCGGAGCTACTATATATGCGGACACTCGATATTCTTATATTGAGGCATGCCTTTAATCATACTATACAAATGTGAGTTACGGAATTGTAACGTATATATACATATATATATATTTCTCTGAAAGTTTGAACTTTTTTAATGATGCCTGGTTTTATACATATTTCAAAGTATTAAATTTTGTTAATTAATTTTATTAATTAAAGACGTCAATCTTCTGTCAATTTTTTATCGTTAATTAATTTCATTTCGTTACAAGTGCGTGAAATACAAGTCTCCGAATGAGTAACACGAATGACGTTTTTGAAAGTACGCATTTTGAAAATAAACGAAAAAATCGTCGAAAAGTTAAAGAATTTTTTATTTGAAACTGATAGACTTTCGGTGAAAATGTTGCTGAACAAAAAATTCTTAGAATCGATCAAAGAATACGCTGAAATTTTTTCAAAAATGTTCAAACACTCATTTTTTAAAATCTCAAATAAATGCGGAGTATTCTTTGATCAATAGGAAGAATTTTTTGTTCAGCAATATTTTCTCCGAATGTGTATATCAAATAAGAAATACCTGAACTCTTCGTCGATTTTTTCGTGTTTGATCCGCCATTTTGGAATGCTTTCACCTATATTTTTAAAACGTTAAATTTTTTTAAGTTTTTAGCACATTTTAAAGTTTAAGTCTTGAAGTTGTGATTTTCATATACTTCTAAAATGATTTGAATATAGATAAGAGAAACGAGACAAAAATAAAAAACAGAATTTGAAAAATACATGTTTTTTTTTTAAATAATCATATATAATTTTTTACATATACAATAATCATATATCATTTTTCGAAAAATCTAATAAAAGATTATGAAAGTTCAGTTAATTTTACGTCAGATACGCCTGATTGGGCAAAATACAGCCTTTGACAAATGTAGTGAAAAAGGGCCAATTAGGACTTTAATAGGTTATATGTACGTATATATATATGTAGAGTGTGGTTATTCATAAATCGCCCCTCGTTAAAAAAAAAAAAAAAGATTTTCGAATTGGGAACATTTTGCCATATCTACTGAATGTCAACTCAGTGCTCCTATCATTTGTAACTCGACGATCATACAATTAATTTGTTCCATGTATGTATTTTTAAAAATATATTGTTTAAATTAAATTTGTTGCTTTGAAATTTGATTTCTATCGATGTTTATTATTAAATAATTATCTTCAAAAGTGCACGAAAAAAGGACAGCTGTTATTCATTCTTTCCGTATACAATGATAAATTCAATTTATTATATTTTGAAGTGAATCATTTTTTTTTAAGTGAAAATTTAAAAGCACATATTACATATACATGATGCTGGATCACAATACATTTGCTATAATACAATACAATATATTACATTGTCTAGTACGTTTACATTTACTACTTATCAATTGTTCCATTCCTTACTGGTATTGTTATATTTTTTGATCATTTGTCAATCTCTGAAGTTGTCGAGTTGCGAGGAGTCATCGTATAGAGCGCTATACTCTCACGTTTCGCAAGTATGAAAAGTATAAGTTGCGAGTATGTCCTTTCAATTCGTACAGTACAAAAGTAGTCTCGCCCGTTTCTTCTCTCCTATTTTAAGATAAACGATGCGAAGCTCTAAGCCTTGCTCAAGAGATAAATTAGCCTGTCGGAAGTGTGAGCTCCACTTTTTAGAACCCGGAAAACGGAGCCTGCGAAGGAGCAAGGAGGAGGATAGTGCACCATCGTGTATGTGTATGTGTGTGTGTGTGTGTGAGAGAGAGAAAGAGGTTATCCCGAGAACGAGGGAATTACGACGGGAAAACGTCAGTTTCGAGCGGGAAAACTCCCAGGAGAAGAAAGCGACGTTCCCCGAGAAGAAGATCGAGACGTACGGCGCATCCATAGACGCGCGAGGATAAGAAGATCGACCATGTACGACCAGTCGCGTGCGCTTGTCTCCCCGTCGGTCAGCCGAGATTGTATTTCGAAACGGAAAACCGACAGGGATATAATCAGTTCCCTAGCACCTTAGCGGCAAACGATTTTATTTAGAAAAAGAAGCTGACGTTGGCCATTTTCCTCGAATGCCTCCTTTTATATCCTTAAAAGAACGAATGTAGATAAAAATCGATTTCCTTAAAAAAATTTGAAGGTAAAGAAGAAAAAGATATGAAAAACATCACTTTTTCGTCCGATGACCAGGGCAGAAAGTGTTACATTATATCGTTTGCTTCACCTATACATATAGTGTGTTGTGCTCATTGTCAATTTCTCAGTCGGAGGAAATCGTCATCTTCCCGCCCTCGGTATGTAATCGCGTCTACTTTTCAAATCATTTCAAATCGTCCACTTTTCATTTACTATAATTATGTATTGTTTAATCGGGAATATATTTTTTTCCCGTTTTGGCTAATGCGTCTGTGTACGATAGCGTGGAAAAGCATTATAATCGAATTTACACAAAAAGTAGGCCGCCATCTAGCTGATGTAGATAAAGCTTTTCCAAAAGTTTCGCGTTGAAATTTCCAGCAGCAGGGCTACAACGGCAAAGTGAGGAGCAAGAAGTATCGCGCGAAACGTGCCGTTGAAGCGAGACAGTAGCATAGGTCGCGATATAAAAAAAAAGTTCATCTCGACATAGTGGAGTTTCCGTTTTTCCCGAAGCAGCCGACGTCGGCATAGGCGCTCGGCAAACTTTTTGGGCCGTTGCGGTTCCGTTAATCGGACGGCAAACATCTCCGCGGGATTATACGTGGTTTGCGCGCGGTTGCGCATCGGCAACTAATGGGGGTCTTTGATATGCAAGCGAGTATCGTATTCCCTGCGAATTAGGATGTTTGGACGAAGGAGCCGCGTCGTGCATTGCTACGTCACCGTGTCATAGTGGTATATATACAGAGGGGAAATGCAGAATACGAGAGACCGAGCCGAAATACCTCGGCATCACGCGGGTCCCCGCTACAAAGCGCCGATTTCTATGGCATATCGTATGTCGCGTTCCTATATATATATAAGCAGGGGTATAATAATGCACCCTTGTTACAATGGCGACGGTAATGCAGTCGAGACGCGACTATAATTAGGCGCAAAAAACAGACGAGGCAAGGTCGGTGCCGTTTTAACTACGCAGAATTCCAGAGTGCGCGATATTACGCTTCGTGAATTTTGCACAGAAATTGAAGTAAACATTGATTCACTAATTCAAAATTGTTGAAATGTCGACATAGAGAATTGTAACAAAATGTTATTATTATATTTACATATAAATTTAATTGATGATCGTCCCTAGTAGAAATCTGTTTCTAAATATCCGGGCGCAAGCTGGGCCCTGACTCGCGCCTTGATAGATATCCGGGCGCGAATCAGGTCCAAGCTTGCGCCCTACAAACTGATTTCTACTAGGGGTATATTAATTGAATTTATCATTAGATTGAAAATTAAGATGCTAAATTACTATGTCGTAAAAAAACGTACCAGAAAGTTTACTATGTAACTTTACAAAACGTTTTTTTAATGTGTAACTTAACAAAACTTTACAAAACTTTACAAACCATTCGAGAATATAAATATTGGAAACTCACAGGAACGTTTCTTAAAAATAACACCTGATGCAATGTTACAATTCGCACAAGAAAGTATCACACATTTGCGAGGAGGTTACAGTTTAATCATCTTGGAAACATTACCAACTCCATGTTTCTTCAAGGTTTAAAAATAACTAGGCGCGTTTAAGTAAGGTACTAAAGTAATTTTCTAAGTAACATTGCGAACGTGACGTTTCGTAGACATTATTTCTTCTATGTTGTGAAAGAGTAAATAAGTAAGATGGCGTGCAAAGTCAAAAGTGATATCAGTGAACACTTGATGTTGAGACGACAACAATTATTACGGTCTTTTATTAGTATTGTATAATTTTCTAATTGTTGCTGATAATAATTTTATGATTTTCTAAGAGTAACTAATTATAGAACAATTAGTAACTCTTCCAGAGAAGTTTTAGTGGTGTTATATTGTAACCATACGATGTAACGTTTCATTGTATTTGAATACCAGACGGTATTCAAAAGTTTAAATATGACATTCTGAATCTTACATAGAAGTAATAAAGGCAATGTTGCAAAAATAATATAAAAAGTCTCAGAGAGGTTTCAATGCAGTTGTTGTAACCGTACATAAACTTTTCATATGCAACGTTCCGCTGTACCGTTTCTAACGTAGGACTAATCGCCGTTTCTAGAACGTTACAGGAACGTTTCAAAACTTGAAACGTTACATGGATGCTAAGACACGTGCTAGAGACATTTTTGAAATCGGAAAATGTTTACCAAAGGGTTCATCAAATGTAAACCAAACATTTTCGAAAATTTTCTTAAATCTTTTAAAAATTTCGAAAAATTCAAATATAACATTTTTCAAAACAATTTGGGACGCCATTTTTGGGGACCGCCATGTTGAATATTTTATTCCGGACACTACTTGTCTTAAAAATAACATTTTTTAACAAAAAATTGTTTGTAACTTTTTAAGCGTTGAATTTAGACGAAAGTTCTTCACAATGTAATTTATTATATGAAAAATTGTTTTTTTTGTTATGTATAACTAAGATTTTACTTTAATTTATTACTAGAAATATTTAATTTTAATAGTTTAATGTAGTCTATGAAGTTTATTAACATTACCAATACAATATATTTTTATGGTATTTTTTCAATATGAAAAAATGTTCCATGTGAAAGTTTTCCTTGTTACATAGTCATAAAATTCACTTTTCAACGATAATAGATACAAGTTGTAAGATGCATGAGATAACTCATTAGCTCTGCGTTAAAAGTAACATCAAGATGTAAATGAGATAGCCGCCTCCTACGAAACATCTAATGTACTTATTTAAACATATGTTACGCCATACTAGAAATCGAATTTCTTTCACAAAACTAGATTGAAGGTTTCGTCAATTTTACTGAATTGAAGTTTGAAGTATAACAAATAGAACCACTAATTTATCAAACTTTATCGATCAAATAGCTGGTCATCTATTTTCTAAAGTTTCGTCAATTCTGTATTAATTGAAAGGAGTTGTAGTTATTTGAAGTTATTACATATGTACACTTTTAACAAAGTTGAAAAATTTGTAAAAAATGCATTAATTTTTTCATGACAATTGTATTTCTGTATTTGAAAGTTACAACAAATTGTAAATTCATGAAGAAAAACAGTCTTGCGTCGAAATAATTTTTCATACAGAAATCTGGAGGAGTAAAATCGTTCGGACATATTTCTTTCGCCAGTGTGACGATCATGTATGTGAATTTGAAATGGTTGAAAAATCAGTTTGTATCAGTTTTAATGACACCATTACAGTAATTTTGCATATCTGGAAATCAAACTCGACGTCATTCCGTACACGGCACATATACGTCCTAATATTCGTTTCGTTACTTATCATTAATTGATATTTCAGGCGCATCTAGTTTCGAGTTTGCGGCACAGCATGATTACATGCGCATTGTGGCACTGCAGCATTGTAATGCCTAGAGCCGTCAATGAATCGACGATTATTGAGCTTCAATCAAAACCATTCATGCACGCAATATGGAAACCTACTACTGTTGGGAACTCTAACGTGTGTGGCAAATAAAATTCATAATTCTGTTATTTATTACAATCGAAAGTTAAGAAATCACTGTTATAAAAAAATATTGGCTTATTCTTTGATTTCTCGGAATGGTCGAGTATGAATATTACGTGGGAAAGTTGATGAATGTAAATTTTAATCATTTATATAATACCAATTGAAAATTATGATTTGTTTTTTTGATTCAGTATCGATCGCAGCAAATATAATCATGATTGGAGTTCTTATTGATCTAATATATATTTTGGATTTTACCAGATCAAAACACGAAACTGATTATCTAATTAGGCGTACTTCAGATCTAATCGGATCAGAATTATTTGATCATTTATACTGAATTCATCAGATTTAATTCCCATCAACTGGATCTGACTTCTGATAAAGAAATCATTTGATCTTGCATTCCCAATTAAAAATTCCAAACGTCATTCTTATGTAGGAGCTTCGAGTATGAGGTTCTGGAAATGTCCATAAAAAGTAAACTCTATAAGTTAGGAGAACTTTCGAATAAAAAGGATGCATTTTGAAACGACTATATCGTCTAAACAATAAGTTGAACAGTCATTTTCTATATGTCCAGCTTTGTAGAATTCACTGGGTAACATTAGGGGCCAACATTTAATAAGGATTTTTATTATAATCTTCCCCCTAGACATAAAAAAACTACTTCGAATCCAAAACGTACGACCAACGATAATGTCGATTCGTAAATGATGTGGACTCGGGATGTTCGATTGATATTCTCGATAGACGCCAAAACTATTCCTCGTCGAGTTAAACCCAATGTGCTCTTACGGAAACGTAATGAGGAACTCGCGCCTGATAAGCCGGCCGGATTCTCTCCGCCAGGAGCAACAGGCCCATGACCCAAACTTATCGATATTCCGCTTGCATTCAATTAGCATAACACCGGCGCATTAGCCCGAGGTTGGCTAACCTGACGGCGAAAGGCCGCTTTATATATGCGGCGGGATGAAAATCCTACATATAGACACAAATTCTTGCGGAGCGCTCGATAATATCGCCCGACGTCGTTCCCGCGTGGAATTCCGATTTTGTTCGGGTATTATCGACATGGTTCGAATCGTGTTGTTACGACCTGCGCCACTTCATCTTCTGTAAATTCGAATTGGCTAAAAATTAGTGAAAATTTGTATACGGATTTAAATTAATCGAAGTTGTGCTGATTATATAATATTACTAATTAGGAATAAAATTGCAGTAATTGAAATAATGAATTACTAATTAGCACTCATTTATTAGAATATTATTAGTAGAATATTGCAACTAGATCGAATTCCTATTCGAATATTTATTTAATTAATAATTAATATTTATTTCATAAAAGAAAGTTCAGTAAAAATTTATCTGCTAATTTAAATTAGCCGACATTTCTCCACTTTTCGTAATTCAAAATGGCGGATAAAAAACACTAAATTTGACTGTATCGAATTCCACTGAATATTGGTATATACAATATTTAATCCATAAAACAAAATTCCGTAAAATTTTAAGTGTAAACAGGAAACATTTCTACAATTTTGGTAATACAAAATGTCGGACAAGAAGAGAATAAATTTGTTCCTTTGGAATTCGAATAAATATTTTTATATAATATTTAAATTAGAAAATACAATTTAATCAATAAATTCATCTGCTAATTTAAATTAGCCGAGATTTATCAAATTTTCGTAATTCAAAATGACAGTAAAAGAAGAATAAATTTGACTGTATATATAAATTTTACTATATCAAATTCCAATAAATATTGGTATGAAATATGTAATGCGTAAAACAAAATTCAGTCAAATTTAACTGCAGATTTAAAACAGTAGTCAACATTTCGATATACACTCTTCGTCATTCAAAATGGCGGATAAAAAAAGGGATAAATTTGGCTACTTGAAATTTTACTAAATATATTGGCATATAACATGAATTCAGAAAATCAAATTCAGTCAATAAATTCATCTTCTATTTTAAATTACTGAACTTTTCTGCACTTTTCTTAATTTAAAATGGCGGATGATAAAAAGCGATGCTCCAAAATGGTAAGAAATAATTCAATCGAAATAAAAACTTGATGAATGAAATTTTTCTTTTAAATTTGCGATCGAAATTCAGGACCTTGGATCGTAATTCAAAAATTCAAAATGTCAAAAACGAAGAGAAATTTTCTTGTAAATTTTACGACAATATCTTTTGGCATTTTGAGAATAAACCTTTTAATTATAGGAAATATTGACGTCATAACAAAATTTCCATAAAATTTTTGTCAGTATACTATGCACTATATATTTTTTTTTTTTTAATGAAGTATTGCATTTGTCCATCCCAATCTGCTCGACAAATTACCATTCATTGTGTCTAACCCGGATGTAGCACATCGAATGCTTTCGCCGATTACAATTTGCCACATTTATCCGAGGATTCTCCGATGGTCGCCGTAAATAGTCGTCCGTCATACGGGAAACATGCATTGATAAAGAGTTGGATGGATTCATCGGGTCTTTTCGAACGTCAATAAAATTAAACCCGATCCCACGGGACTTTTTTTGCCCGCACACGTATATATTATAAGGGCGCGCACGACGCATCCTCGGTCATAACTCAGGTATATATGGAGTTTGCGCTCTATCATGCGACTCGAAACGAGATCCTTGCACGAAGCCGATCGACCCGCGGCTGGGAAGGAAATGAAAAATTCCAAACGAGATTTGTGTCGCACCGTCGGCACCTTATCACGCGCTTCGTTCGATATCAATGCTTGTGAATTTATGTTCGTACTACGGAGTCAGCCACGCTAAAACTCTAAGGACGGTACTTTTTACTCGAAGATATAAAAAACAAATAAATAAATAAATAGAAATAAGAAGAGAATTGAGTTAATAAAACAACACACGCGGATTGTCTCTTGTTATCGTAATTCTGTCGTGAGAATATCCACTGGAATTCTTCGCTTGATGGAAATGATGTTTATTGTCCTGCTAAATGTTTGTTTCAAAGTTTACCATCCTGCGTTCATTCTACATGAGTTTAATTCGATGAGAAAATAATAAACACGTTTGTATTTTTACCGTATACAGCGGCCGATGTCTTTGCATACAGTTTTCTAATCATGTGTATGTATATATATATATATTTTTATGCATACGTCTTATTAATAAAGAATTAATAAAATCGTGAATTCTTTTTCATTTGACTTTTTTTTTTTTTTTTTTAATTAATGACAAAATAGGAATTTTGTTAAAAATATATCAAATAAACGAAAATGAAGCGATAGACATAAAGGACAGAAAAGAGTTTAAAAAAATTGAAACGCGTCTGAAATAAAAGAAAATCAGTGAATACAGATTAAATTGAATGTGAAGACAAATGAAAATCGAGGAAACATGCACAAAACTTTATAAATCGAAATGAACCCATATATATTTTCACGTAAAATATATATAACGTAAAAACGTGAAAAAAAAAATGAAAGGAGACTCGATGAAAATTCGGCAAAACGATTAAAAGTAAATTCAACGTCTCGCACTGATAACTATAGTGCACTAATGTGATATAAGAATAAAAGTTTTTTTTTTTTAATCTATAAAAGGTTACTTGAGTTTCGAAAGGGTTGGATTGGAAAGCCCAATCTTTGAATGAAGCGTTACTTTGAACGGGAAAATTAAAAAAAAAATAAATAAATAAATAAAAAGAGACAAAACAAAATTGGAAAGGCATTCTTCCGATAGGCAAAAAGAAATTTTCCATTTCTTTCATTATTCGAAATGACGAATTCGGCACGACTGCAGCAGATATACGCGGGTCACCAGTAAAGTGACAGAAATGGTCGAAAACGGAGAAATAATAAGTGCAGCGGCGATTACCGAGGTGCATGCAAACCAGTGCAATGAAGGCTGCGAATAACTAGATAACACAGATTTTAATTACTGTAATATCGTAAAAGCGTCGAGTCAACGTCGCGTAATTTACGACATTTAGCACTCCCACGCGGAAATGGCCGCTCTCTTCCCGCGTTTTCTTTCGTGCATTCGGTATTCACGGGCACGTACCGACGCGTTCGCGCGAACTTTTTTTGTTTGCTTTTTTTTTCCCCATTTCGGGATCAAAAATGAAATGAAGCGCCGCATTTCGCGTCCGATTCCGAGAGCCGAGGCGTTAAAAAATTCGAAATATTAACGAAGTAAAACCGCGGATGCAACAACATTTTTGCATTTGAAAGTGACTTGAAATTGTTTCGGGTAACGCAATGATTAAATGAATAACCCAACGGAGAATTTATGACATTGAGGGCAGATTCGAAAAATCTTCATTTACATGTTATGAGGGTGAAATTTTGACGCTACTCGAGATACTTGGGAATATTCGCAATTTTCAGTTTTTCATTAGTGAATAATAGAAAAGGTGTTCTTCAATATTCATTAGTTTTCTTATATTTGTCTTATTTTAATTTTAATGATACGATTAAACTGGTTGTGCCTTTCGTATTTACGACGTAAGATTACCGCTATTTTTGACAATAAATCTATCATGAAATTACTTCACATGATAATTCGAGAGGTACGAAAGTGCACTAGACTTTGTATCAATCAGCTGTCTGCGTGTTTCTCAGGTTGACAGCTCCCTCGAAAGTTCACTTTAACCCTCGAAAAACTTGATGACAAAGAGAGGGAGCGAATTTTTACCGCACAACTTTAAACGAGTGAATATCATTACACAGAGTTCTCATGAATTTTCTTCTTTTTTTCTGTTGCAGGTAAGTGAGGCTTCATTGGATCGAAATTTGCGATTTTCTGCATTTCTTAAACTCGTAGACTTGGCTGAGAGGTAAAGTGAATTATGTGTTATCTTCTTAATTTCATTCGTACTATATATTTTAGTTCTTAAATTTTTATTCGTATAGGGGTGGGTCGTCATGGTTGGACCACCTTTTGACTTTTCCCTTTAATTTCCATTGCTTTTAAAATGCTATGCTTTCCCGCAACATTTAAAAATGATTGGACGAAAAGTTTATAAGTTATAGATATTTACAAAAAAAAAAGTAGCGAAGGTCGGACCAGGTCGTCATGGTTGGACCGCTGTAGTATATCAATGTAATATGAGTGGAAATGATTAAAAATAATCTGTAAATGACAATAAATGGTTGAAATGCACTTGAGGACGAGGAAAGGAGACGTGGGATTGAAATAAATAGACTTATGTATTCATTTTTAGACGAGATTATATTTCATATCATACACAATAAAAAATAAAAATTGGCTAAACAACATTACGAATCGCAAAAAAGGAAATGAAAATTGAACACAAATTGTTCCATGGCAAAATGTCAACTGGTCCAACCTGCACTAACCCACAATGGCCCAGGCATTACTTTCACGACCTATACTCTGGCGTTGTTTCACGCAGACAATAAACGCACGATACAAACATTAAATATTAAATCAATTTTTCGGAAACTAAAAAGTACGCTGCCATCGCTTACAATTATTTGCGTGTAAAGATAGATGGCGCTAGCGTGATAAAGCAGAATAAACGCAGTGGTCCTACCATGACGACCGTCCAATCGCGACGACTGTCCCCGTGTACATATATATATGTACATCCGCCATTTTGAATTTCACAATTTTAAGTTCAGATTCGTAATCAGCGACCCCAAAAACCCCCGAATACCGAGTTACAGCTGAAATTAGCAACTTTTTATTTTTTGATCGTCATATTAGATCCGCCATCTTGAATTTCACAAGTTTATGTTCAGATTCGTAATCGGCGATCCCAGTATAACCCCTGAATACCGAGTTTCAATTGAATTTAGTTACTTTTCCTCTTTGTATCTGCCATCAATGCGTTGGAATCGAAATTTGGAATTTACCCCTTTTAAGGCGTCAAAACTAAGACGCCATTTTGAATTTCGACAGATGGGTCTTACGATGACGTGGAGTGCCCCATATATATGTATGTATGTATGAGTGTGTTTCAGTTCATTCTTAATGAACTGAAGTCACAGCACGTCGAGTGGAGGGGGAACGACTTAAAAGGGCAACAGTTAAAAGAGAGGAAGGAAATAAACAAATAATAAGGGATGAAAGTAATTATTTTACGAGATATAATCTTCCGTAGTCGACTTTTCGATGTTATACGAAAAACTGACGAACATCAACGATAAATGAGAATCTCCGCGAATCTCGTAAATTTTTGATTTCCAAAATCCTTACAAAGACACAAATCAGCATTCACTCCGACGACCCTTCTTTTTGCGATCATCATTTCAAGTCCGATAAGATCTGAAACTCGATCGTCGACTTTCTCAGGTCATTCCGTGATTTGGATATAATTGAAGACAATTTTGTCAGGCGGTGGTAGCAAGGCGATTCGAGTCACTCCATTAAAGTCAAATGAACGGATGAAGGGGGGTGCGGTGGGTGGTGGTCGTTCGCGCGACGCGGATCTCGTATATAGCACGGTATAATTCTTAGTGTTCCCTCCCGCCGAGAAACTTGGTTTCGCGTCCGAATTAAGCGACTTCCAAGTGTCGCGGTTTTGCAGCGGCAACCGCGTCCCCGGAAGTTGGGCCTCTGACGAATCTTCTTCAGGTATACATACATACGTTTCGCACGGGCGAACGCGTCGAAGTCGCTTGGGTCGACAACGGCGACGGCCTAAGTTTCGGTCGAATCGTCTAAAGCAAGTGCGCTTTATAGCGAAAGCTGCACCCACATATACCACGTCGTCGAGGCGCAACTTGCATGGATGTTGTTCGTTCCACATTTAGCGCTTCCTGCCTGACGCGGTTAGTCGATGCCCACTAACGAACCCATTGTGGCAGCCTGGCTCGACGTTTGCTCAGCTAATCTCATGCGTTATTCGCGGCCTTAATGCACTCGCGCTAGAGTTTAATGAAACGACGCGAGAGTCCCGGCGCGCATTCTTGCCGGCCGCTTACGAGCTGCCGAGGTCTTGTGTTTTCCGTCCATACGGAATGCCGCGCGCGCTATAATAGTTATTAATAATCCGCTTTTCGGTTACTTTGTTATGCTCATACTGCCTGCTATTAAACGGAAGTGCTGCAGCGACTTTGCCCCAAGTGTATATGTTGACAATTTCAAACGTTTGCCGAGAAGAATCCAAGCTTTCATAGATTCGTACTTGACAATTCGAGAGTACGTAAAGTATCTTTGTACTTTGCATACCCTCATCCGATTATCAAACAGCAGGTGATGCAGGATTCCTTTAATCCTGGTTGCTGGAACATTTTAAGATAGGCTGAAAACGTATGCCAAAACATATGTGGACAAAGAAATTGGAGGCAACGTCAGTGACAAAATATGAAAGGCCGGATGACGTTATAGGCAGTATCCAATTTATAAGAGAGCCGGAAACTGGCCGCGGTTCTGGTCGCTGGAGAAGCTTCGCCCTTGTCCAGCAGTACGTACAGTTGCACACTGACACCGTGACCCGGGGGGCGCTATTCTCATTTCGCGTGTATATGGCCTCGCTGGCCGGCCTTCCAGCCCGTATTTTCTTTTTTTGCGCGCCACGAAACGAGTGGCTTTGTGAAGAAAGAATGGCTGGGATAAGTGCTCCGGTGAAATATGGGTTAGCGAGTTTAAGGGGGCTGCGTTCTTCGCGATACAACTGGCATACTGCTTCGAGAAACGTCTTTATGAAATCTCGTCTTGGAAATATTTCGGCTAAACTGCGACGGGAAAACCAAAGAACTGGAAAGGGTCTATTGTTTTTCTAATTCTATTTTTGACCAACAATATATTATTGTAAACATTCATCGTTCGTGATGAAAACTGACGACGAAGAATTCCAAATCGCTGGTTTCTGGCCTGCGTGCATAAATTAAAATCAATATAGGAAATAATAAGGTGGAAGAGAATTTATCGTATTATATCGCTTTGCAAAAGTTTCGTATATTTTTTCTTGTAGACCATACCCCGATATAGAGTTTCTTCCGCACTGATTCAGTGAACCGACGATCCCTTATACTACCCTCATCCTTCCTAGCCGCCATTTCTTTGCCCCGCGGCGACGAGCGACACTCAATTCTCGCTTGCTATTATTATTTCTCATCGGAAGGAACCACCACCAAAGCCCTGATATAACAAACAATTTATCTATATAGAATGCGACAAAGCCGCTACCGCCTGAGCAGAGAGGCTGGCTGCTCGTATACTACGGTGCCACTTCGCGAAACTTCCTGTAATCTCATTTGACAGTTCTGCTAGACTTGGATAAGTTCAACGCGAATGCAGGTAATATTGCGGCTAAAGTCATTTATATCCGTTATCTGGACCGAAATGCCGCTTTCGCGCGCATCAAATTTCTCCCGACAATATGCCATTATATACCCGGCCGAACTGCCTTAATTACTCATTATCGACCTGGTAATTGTGCAGAAACGAGGTTTTCTACCGATCGGATGCATGCCGTCTATCCTTGTTACTGGTACAATTTGACAGACGTTGGCGCGAGATGAACTTTTAAAGTTCCTTGTATCACATTTTTTTTTTTCAAGTATTTACGTTGTACAAATACTTTGAAGACAAATACAGGTTATTTCCCTGACATCTTTTTACGAGATTGGTTGGGTGATTGGAAATTTTACACTACTTTTGTTTAAAATGTATAAAAAAAAAAAAACAATAGGAAATAATCTCTTCAAATCACTTAAAAAAACTCATTTCAAAAATATACCTTTACACGTTTTGATATTTAACAATTTTGATTTGTAAATAGCACCGGATTGCCATAAAAGAAATTATTAAATGTTAAGGATCCGCCATTTTGAATTGTGAAATATTGACCTCGGATTCATATTCATTGATGTCTACAATTGGTAGGTTGTACACCTCTCAATTCGCCTTATTCTAATAAAACACAAAATGTTAACGTATTCCCACTTGTATAAGAGCCGCCATTTTGATATTCGAAAGTAATATCTATCGTTTTAAAAAATCAGAATAAGTGATCCTTAATATTTAATCATTTAGTTTATACCGATTTTGAATAATTGTTGGATAAAAGTATTTTTGAAGTAAAGCTATCGCAGTTACAAAGCGTTATCATTAGTGTAAATTGCGATTGAACAAAAAATGATAGCCAAAAATTCAGAGTTAAAAGTAGTGTAAAATGAGGTTATTCGAAAATTTCGCCGTATATACGCTGATGTCGATTTTTCACAATTTTATTTTACAAGTACCATTACGTGTTCAAGTTCTGCATATTTCGGCGTTAAATGGTCATTAAAGAGACATAAAAAAAATTATCAAAATGAAATAATTAAATGCTTGGGCAGAATAATGTAATTTCAATGAATATTATTACGACTGGAAAATCATGAAACTCAAAACTGAAAATCCGTAATGAAGAAAGTTTTGCGTTTTGAGCATCAGAAGTTTTCCGCAATTCAAATTTCAACTTGAATTTCAGTTATCATTTTGTTATAATATCAAGTCGGGTTACAAATCGTTTATATCTGTTACATTTTATTTCAGTTAAGTTTCAAAAATTATAATACATAAGACACATATTTAATTGTTTTCTCGTGTACTATGTAATTTTCGAAAAAATGTAGTTCAAATATTTTATCGACCTTGATTCACTATTCCGTTTACATTTGTATTGCAGACTATTATGGAGGGGGTGGAGGGGGGTGGTACAATATCACTTTCTTTACAATAAACTCTATATTTGCCTGTCATTTGGATCAGACCATAGATAAAAACTACATACACGTAAAAGCTGGAAGCTCTCTGAAATTCTCTTGCGTGACTTCGAAATTATTTATATCGGAATTTCAAGCAGTCGGAACGCAACTTCTTCATTGCAAATCGAGATTAAAAAGCTACAAGAGTATATATCTTAGCAACAGATTATTGCATCAAGTTCCGCGAAAAGCTTTATAAAGAAAATTCTACAGGTTTGTACACCGTGCGCCTTTGAATCGCTATCCTCTATATTCTGGCTCGTGTATATATGTATACGCATTCGGCAAGGTATACTCGCGAACTTTCATTTATATCAATTTTTATGTATCGCCTTTGCCGTGTACGTTTGTTTCGAATGCAAAACTTTTTCATTCTTCGTATACTTTCGTGCATTCCTTTCTGTTTGAAAATATCGTTATTCGGTTAGAATTTATTGCGCGAGAGTAATTGGAAGTACGAAGAATTTTTTCATATTTTTAACGCATTGTTTTGTACAAAAAACACAATTGTTATATATCCGGATGAATGAATATCGGAAGAATGTTTGTTAATTAATTTTCATTACACAGCATCCTTTGTTATTTTATAAGGAAAAGAGAAAAATATTTCTCATTAGTTTTTGAATATTTTTAAGTCGATAATTTCATGATAGATTACTGTTTTACCGTTTGAGAATTTCACGTAGTGTAGGGTTTAATTTTGCTCAGACTGTTATGTCGTACTTTAACCAATAAAATTTGAATCGAACAAATGTAAAGGTGTATTTTCTCTAAATTACTTCATTACTTACTTAACTTATTGTTATTACTTCATTTATTAAAGTGAAAGTACACATTTTATATTATTTAACGATTATTATAAAGGATGGTCAGCTAATTTGAATTGTATAGAATTTTAATTATTAACAGTAAAATATTATATGCAAACATCCCTATTGAAAATATCCGGGTGGTTTTTACCACGTGGTCTAACCATATGGTCATTTCCAAGTGTTGCGACCGGGTATTTTTGGCCGACTTGACCATGTCGATTATGGCTTGACCACTTGGTCATGACTTGATGAAAAAAATATTAAAGTGAAATAAAAATAACTTCCTCGAACAGAAATCGAACCCGGGTCGTCCACTTTTCAAGTCCGAATTACATCAACTCAGCCACGTTTGCTGTTGTAAATCGTGGCAAAAATAAGAAATAATTAAAACAGGAGTGGGACGTGATTCTGTGTTATTGAGTTAAACTTAATTAAACAACATGAACTTGGTATTAAACATACCGTACACAGAAAAAACGGTAATCTAATAATTAGAATAACATATTCTTTAAAAATATTGTTAATAATATTCTTAAAATATTCTAAAATTAAGAATATAATATTCTTACATTTGATATTCTTAACAATATTCTTAAGCAAATCAATAAAATTCTAACTT
>JAPYZR010003806.1:0-17666 GCA_030522945.1 Trichopria nigra
GTAATTAATATTCATTTATCGACATTAATATATTGGTTTATTGATTTACAACACATTAAAGTCTAAATTTTTGAATAAACAACCAAAATAGTGGAAATTTCAGTAAACTGATCTAATCAATTGTTTATTAATTTTTTACCAAATAAATTTATATAGAATAATTTCCATCTCAGATAAATCAATGACATGGAAATTTCTCAAAAATCTGAACACCTCGACATTGTTTTTTTTATATATATGTGTGTGTGTGTGTGGGACCAAACCAATTATTGATATATACAGAAAATATCATGCTTTATATTATCAACCTTTCATTGCTATAACATAAACGGAAAACTGATATCGCGAGAAATTAAATGTAGTTCATCTTCTATAGCCATTCTCTCTCTATATACTGATGTTTGCACATATATAAGGGCTGCGCACGTATTTGGTACGAGGAGTTTTTAACGGAGTAATGCGGTTGTTTCGCGTATCGATCGTTTGTCATGTTCAAAAGATAAAGTTTACATTTCTTGTTCTAGGTTGTCCTGTCTGCGTGCAGTACGTACTTCGATACGATCTTATCACAATACGAGGAAAAAGATCCAATCGTCATCATGCGCGACGTCAAATTCTCCGACATCAAGGTACTCGTGGAGTTCATGTACAAGGGAGAGATCAACATCGATCACGTAAGTAGGGCCTGGTTACTATTTGTTTTTTTTTTCCCACCCCCCGATCATCCGTTTGACAAGAAAAAAAACATTCGCCGCGTCAAATATAGACAATAGCCGCGAGCGCGAAAAATCACAGCGCGACTCTTGGGAAATTGGCACCACAGTAGCGGCATCGAAAAATCGCCCTCCCGGAATATTTTGCGCTGGATTTTTGTCTCCTTTCTTTTGTATATACATACGCGAATATACGCCGTCTCTGTCGTGCCAGCGCTCCAGTGGGCATTATTGTGTGTACGCGTTGCATCTCGCGCGCGTGCACCGTCGAATATTGTGCATGTATACACAACACAGTGCAGCTCGCGAATTTTTCATCGAGAGAGCTTAGTTGAAATTGTCGAGGAAGAAATTACCGTTAATAATTTCGTCACAGTTTCAAGAACCGTTGGTAGCAATTTTTGCCAGAATATTGTATTTAATACGAGAAACATGTACTCTGGAGTACTAGAGCGTTTATAATGCGCTTTTTGTCCCAAATTAACGACGCTGGTATATGCTTTTAATTTACTTGAAAGTAATTTTAAATTTGATTTGAAATATGTACACGTGCGACGCGACGAAAACAAAAAAAAAAAAAAAAGAAACGGGAAAATATGAAATATAAATAAATGATAACTATCGGGTATACGGGCGAACGTGTATCCGACTTTGCCCCTGTATACATATATACATATATATAGTTATATATTTATAATTCAGAGTGATTGAAGTGATTTGAGGCTAAGCGAATTTGCCGATCAATAATAAATATAAATAATTACGGTGGATTTTTATAAAAATAACAAACTTTTTGTTACGTAATTGGTTATCGAATGAACGGGTTTAAACGCTTTCTATCGATTAATGGGCAATAAACGGGCTGGGGAGAGAAAAAACGAATGCAATGAGGAAATTTCTAAAGAAATCTGAATAACGCTTTATATATATATATACCTAAGCTATGCACTGAAAAATAAAGATTGCAATATCTACCACTCGAGTGATTTTACAAGATAAATATTGTAAAGTAAGTAAAGGAGATTTCAACACGATAGTTTCTAGCCTAAGGTCCTGTGTTTCTTTTAGCCGATGAAAATTTCTAGAACAAAGATAATAATAGAATAATATAGAGTGGCGTATTCATTCATTGAAAATTAATCTTTGGTGTCAAAAAAACAATTTCAAAGTCGATGTAAAATGTCTTATACCTACTTTGAAATATTACTTTGTTCAGATTTTTAACCATAAAACTGACATTTTGTTTCGTAGATGAAACAATGTCACTTTTTGGAGTACGAATGTGATGCCGGTCTTCCCCTAAAGAATCGAAATTTATTTCATTTTTAGGAATAATACAATTTTCACTTAATACAAAAATGTTAGAAAGTTATTTTAATATATACTTTCAAGATTACCGAAGTATCCTGACATTGCATTTGTTTTTTTTCTACGGTTTCATTTCTTCAAGGATTCGAGATTATTTCAAGTCAATAAAATGCTTTCGCGAAATGTCGTTTCAAAAATGCTCCTTTCATTATGAAAATATGAAAGTCGCCGTAGATAATAATTATAATAATAATGATAATAATAATAATAATAATGATAATAAAGACAAACGCGTTCACCAAAAACAGGAACTAAAGAAATGTTGCACAACTGTTGTTCTTTATCGGCTGTTGGAAATTTTCGCAAAAAAAAAAAAAAAAAAAAAGAAAAGAAATAGTGACGCTAATATCTAAAGAACACTCAAGAAGGGTGAGGAGGGGGGGGGTTTTGATTTTTGAATGAACTCGATTACTCGCGATAAAACCAACTGTTAACATGAAGAAAAGTTACAGGTGATAGTAATTTCACGGCCGTTTGTACGCATTAATTCCTGTTATTATCCGGCATTATTATGCTTTTTGCAGAATAGTAACATATATGTCGCGCATTATTACACTGCTACAATGCGGTAAACAACTATAAAAATACGACAATTACTGCGGCTACATTATATTTTAATTGTAAATTTAAAATGTTATTATTGCTTTACGAAGCACACAATTGATAAATAAGTATATCTAAATGAACAAAAAAAGAGCCGCCATTTTGAAATGAAGAAGAATCCCTCTTACGGTGAGAGTGAATATATATGACAGCAGTCTGGATCTATTGCACATATTTTTAGTAAAATTTATATTTTATTTACTGGGGGAATTGAAGGAAACTCGAAGATATAACAATAAGAAACGTATAAAAACGAATTAATACGGACAAGAATACGAATTAAAGTGAATTTGAGTGACGAAATTGGCATTATTGAAAATTTTTAAATTTGAAATGAGGAATTTATTATTCCTCGCTTCGATGTCAACTCCTCTTTTGAAAACTTTATCAGAATTTACGTATCTTTGATCGCTCGCGAGATATTTAAAAAATGGTGGAAATTTTTAATTTTTATTATTGTACATCACAGACTTTGAACGTGATAAGAAACCAATCAGTGTTTATGTGACTTCACTAAATTCATTGATATTTCGAAATTATCGAGAACAATGAAAAAATTTACAATTTTAATTGAAAATACGTAATTGAATTTATTAAATTTGGTTTTAATTCGTTCTTAGACAGAATCATTCTCGCTTATTGGGTAAATCAATATCCAAAAAATATTAAACTCAAAATAGAATTTGTAAAAATTCAAAATTCTACATTTCATATATATAATATTTGGAATGAGTAGAGTTTGGGTAACATTTTAGATCTTCATTTCCCACATCATACCTAAGTTTTGTCTGTTTTTCATTCGGTAAGGTGTTGAATTGTCCAAATGAGATAAGATGAAATTCTACGATATATATATCGCCATATCTATACAGTTTTCCTAATGATTCTTTGATAATCGATCAAATTTCTGAATTCCCCTCCGAATCAGATCGGTCTCCTCATGAAGTAGTCCCAACATGCATGTCAACCTATGCCAGCATTAATACATTGCAACTTTCGTTTGCATATACGCGTATATGTGCAAGTCCCATAATACACATGTATATACTCGTATATATGTATATATATTCCGTAGATAAAGCAAAGTTTTGCTCGATCGCTTTCGCATCACGCGGCACGTTTTTCATGGCGAGCCAACGAAACGAAAGCGGCAATTTCTGAAATACATTTGTTCCCCCGTGCCGCCCGCGCTGACCCAGATCCAGCATTTTTCCAATTCTGCCAAGCCGAGCCAGACCGGGACAGTCTGGCAGCGGCATAAAGCGAACCGATTGTACATCTATATAACTATATAGCTAGCTACTATATATGCTGCAGGCAGTGGCTATAATACTATGCCGTCGTCACCGTCGTCGTCATATCGTCGAGATGCCGATAGAAAGCTACCGTTTGTAGAAAGTCCCCATATTATTTAGCATTCAGTGGTGCGCGGCATTATTGCGGTGAAAATTAGCAAGTAATAATTGGATTCATTGTTTCTCGCTCGATTGTATTGGGCTCGTCGTTCTCTTTTTTGCCGAGCCTTCCCGACAATGCTCGCGCACCGTTATAACGAGCAGACTTTGGCAAGCGTGAAATGAAAAGCTCGTATCGTTTGCGGTCCTCCGCCCCCCGCGAGCCTAAAGCCCCCACCCCCCCCCCCCCCCCCCCCCCCCCCCCCCCCCCCCCCCCCCCCCCCCCCCCCCGCCCCCCCCCCCGGCCCCCATGAAATGATGCGTGCTCCCGAGCCCTTATTTCCAAATAATCTTCCTATATATAAATAAAAAGCTCTCTGGTCAATGTCCAATTTTCATTCGTTTATAGTGTCACTATCGCGAAACCCTTCATCGGTGTCACAGATCAGTCCTCCATTAGTGTCAGTCACCGACATAGATTCTCCACTACTCGGCCATCTGTAAACGATTCAAAACAGATTAGAATTCCAATATCAATCTCGCGTGATGGACGAACGTGCGACGACCGAAGGCAAATAAGAGGGGATGTATTTATAGGGTGTTAGAAGTGACATAGTAAAAGTCGTATTGTGTGTAGTATTGGCATCTTTATACACTTTCAGAGCTCTTGATCGAATCATTAACACGGCAGATGTTTCGGGTAAAAGATAATGGTATTGAAAGGTCTGCGATGGAAAGTAGTCAAACGGTATAGAAAACAGGTTGATTCTATATTAAATGAACAAATGTTAGTTTTCTGGGTGCCCTACGATTAATTGGTTGGAGAGGCTACTTGTTATTGGTTGATTTCCCATTTAGAGTATCTGCATACATTGTAAGGTGAATATTTTTTACAAGCAATACGCGTATGAAATATTATTTGGGCGTATTAATTAGTCTAATTCATTTTATGCGTGAACTGGTCGCACTACAGTACCACACGGAGAAAATTTTGGGAATGTAGCTCACCCAAAAGCGGGAGAACGCTCTGTTGAAAAGACAATTAAATGAATAAATTCCGATTGAAAATCTAGAATACTTGAAAAACTATTTACGGATTATTTGTAGCTAATCAATTTAGTTTCATAAATATGTTTTTCAAATAAATTGTATAAATTATTTTATACATTACTATAAGATTTAAATATTTATATAATTAATATTACATTTTTTGCAGACAATTATTTAATGACAGAAGAAAGGAAGAACAATTAAAAATAAATTCGTCTCCGCAGCCTTGAATTTTAATTCGAATTTATTGATGACATTTAATGAAAATTTACTCTTTTAAAAAGTGACTCAATTTTCCTTCTTTATAAGAGTGAAATTTCGCTCCAAGTAATTTGGAGATTATATAATGTATTTACCCTTTATTTGGGTGAGCTGCGCTTCAAAACTGTTTTTCTTTGTAGGTTTACTCTCTCTGTATTACATATTAAATTTTCACCCTAATTAAAATGACGGGAAAGAATCACTCCTATAAATAAGTAAAAAGTTATTTATTACACATTGTTTAATACTATCAACGGCAATAGCTGTATCAAACAGTTTGAATAATCAATTAATTGGTTGGTCTCGTTCGAGAGGCTTAAGAAAATAATATAAAAAAAAAAAAAACGTTATCATAACGTTAAAAATTATTATTGCTGTTTCCATAGTCATTTATGTTAATATAGTTTCTGTTTGCAAATTGTTATTGATTTTCACGTTGAAAAATAATAGAAAATGGCAAAGCTTCGCAATAGTCGGCTAATTATTTGGAAACTATAAAAAATGCACATCTTTTTAATTTTTTTCTAACTGATATGCTGCGATAATTTTATGTAATGATGTCTTTTTGTTGTTATTATTATTATTATTATTATTTAGTTGCGATAAGTAAACAGTAATCAGTTAATTAAAATTAATGAAGTTTTTAGGTAGAAATGAAAATTTCAAATTGAAGGAACCAAATGTCTGGCCAGTCTCATGTTCAAAAGTATTCATAAAAAAAAACAGCAACAAAAACAAATATAGTGAACGATTCCCCTATTTGAGCATTAAAAATTGTACAGTGAATCAAAACAATTAAAAAGTATACATAATTAATAATCATTTAATTTTGTATTTGCTTTATTGATAATAAAATAAATCATACAGGATTTGCACGATGTTAAGATTTATTTCACGAATCGTTCAATTTTTATCTAGTTTCAATGATGCCATTATTAATCAAATTCGAAAAGACAAAAGTGTAACAAGGAATTTCCTTTCACCTTACATACACACTACCTTATATTGTATAGAAGAAAATGACACCAGTTTCTGCTCAATTTGTCTGGCTTCAATATTAAAAGTAACATAGATAAAAATAAAAATGAAAATGTACATAAACTGGTCTTATTTTCGACTAGGGTATATATTGACAAATTATATATATATATATATATAACAACAAATTGAATTTTATTGCTATACATCATTTCGACGATAAATACGTTGCATTTCAACTATAGTAAAGTAGACCACATTTTATTTGCAAAATCTATAATGAACGTAATATTCCGAACGTCATTCTGGCTATATAGCTTATGAAACTCTTTGCTTTGAAGTGAAATTAGCGATTATGCATTTTCGATAAATAAATATAAGTTTTTTAAAATTTTACTTCCCAATCTCGAACCGGTTTCCAATGTCATCAGTTGTATATTTAAATTTAAAAAGTAGCAAGTGTAGATTTCATGAGAAGCAACCGTGTATATATAGTAAACAAATACTTAAAATATTCTTTGGCATAACTTTATATTACGTAAGAGACATATGTATTCTCGAACATTAACATATATTTCTCGATGTACTCAAATAATTTTTTTTTTTTAATTTTATGTATTTTAATTGCATCACGAACTAGTAACGCGAAAAAGTTTCTTAAGCGGTTGTAATATGTTCATTTCACCTTTTTTTTTTGTTCTTAAATGCCCGTTTCAAATACTTCTCCACATCTATTTATACGAGGAGGCGGTTTTATATCATTTCACATTCCAAATATTTTAATAACAGAAATGTGCGTGACTCGAACATATAGATATCAGGGAAAAACTGTTCTAATTGTGCAATCTCAAAAGACATGCACGTTTGAAAACACTCTTATCATGAATATTGATTGAAAAATTTTAAGTTGGTTGGGTAAACACTTTACGCGAGTCATTACGAAGACATACACTGTACATACGTACCTTATTCGTGTTTATATCGTGCCTCACCACTTCAAATTCAAAGTGTGATAAAAGAGATTAAATTACGACAGAATGTACAATTTCCTTGAAATATATTTTGAGCTTTGTGTATAAAAAAAAGGTTTTAAGACTTATATAGTGAGAAAAAGGCACGTATGTGATTAGATTCTAATCGGTCCAAACTATACTCAATTCTTAAAAATTCAAGTATCATGCTTGGATCGGGTTCAACGAATCTATCACACATGTTGGTCCTGACCTTGAAATTTAATCGACGTGCGTTCCGAATTTGAGCATTCTGGTTAGAATAAAAATATCATTTTCACACTTTATTTACCATATGCAAGTGCGACGAAAGTCACTTGTATGTCAAGGAAAACAACCACTCTCATATATCATTGTTAATTTTCAATTAAGTGAAATTTCACTGTATTCAATTTATTCGAAAACACTGCGACATATTTTCAAATACGTATATATATAGTATATATAAATGTAGTCAATTCATTCAGACAAAATATCATTACGTAAACACACACACACATATATATATATATATATAATTAACATTTTAATTCTACATTTTGGAAAATAAATTCTAAAGAGGTCCACAAGAAATGGTCGAAAGATTTATTAATTGTCAAAAGGATCAAAAATATTTAGCAATTTCTAACCGAGTCGAATATTTTTCGCAAGCGGGAAAAACTTGCAAGTAACAATAACAAGGGATAATTGCCAATTTCGCCCGCGATTATATTTTTCTCATATTATTAAAAAGCGGATTTTTTAAATGCCGTAGTTCCCTCTCTTCTATGGTTATATATACGAGGATATTAATATATATATTTAAGAGAATATTAATTAAATATGTAAGTTAGTTAACTGTTTTCGTGACTTTCGGAAAAGATTTTTCCGGAACAATAAAATGAAAAGTATTAATAAAAACTTTTTTGCTCGTTAAATTTCTTGAAATGGTAACCCGACGTTTGAGGTTCGTTTTGACCCGATTAAGTTTGAACGACTGACAATTCTTTGTAAATAAAATAAAACTTATTTTCCATCAGGTAAAATGTAATTTCAAACTCATATATAACAATAGGTGCAATCCTTGCAAAGAATATTTCACTCGAAAAGGTTACATTTTACTGTTAAAGAACGATATAAGACCGCAAAACACAACACACATATATACGTCGAAGGTGTGTTTAAAATCGTGCCAATAAGTTTGATATGCAACCCTTACAAAATTAAGCCTACTGTTAATATTACGATCAAAATGTAACGAAATCGAAAAAATAAATAATCCGAAATGGTGAACGAATTTTTATATTCCCTTAACTAGGTTTCACTATTGTCTTACTGTGGTGGTAGATCTTTCAGGGCTCCTCGCGATTCGAGAGATATTCTACATTTCTAACACCATTTCTATACTAATACTTAATAAATATAACTACTTATTAAATTGGTAAAAATACTATTTTACCGAATGAATTGCAATATGTTATATTTACATTTTACAAAATTTCATTAATACTTATAATAAACGAAATTTTAATAGAATATTAATTTATTTAGGTTTATTATACCAATTCTTAAATCATATTTTCTTAATCTTAATAATTGAAATTTACACCATACATATATATTATTTCTATAGGCGAATGTAAAGCGTTTGTTTTTGCGCTAGTAATTCATTGAACATATAAGGTGTCTAATAACTGTTTAACAATAATGCACAGGTTTATTATTCGCGCTATTACAGGCAAAAATGTGTAGTGCCAAATTTTGATAGTTTAATTATAGTGAATTATTTTTAGTTTAGCCTCTGTGGGTCTATTTAAATGCATTGAGTTGAGGGGCCAACCTCGAATGCTTAGTGTGATAATGATTTAGCCATTGTCATCTATAATGCGAGTTTATTTGGATAGTCCATTATAGAGACCAACATAAATGTAATTCGCGATAATGAAACTAGCAACCATATCATATTTATGCACGGAATATTTTCGGTTAAAATTTTGCGAAGAATAAACAGATGCAATATTGCTTACCAGTTACTGGACACCTTGTATAACGGCAAGATAGGCATATTCTAATTTTATAGATTATACTACAGATTAGTGAATATTCGTCTGTTAATTAAAAATATTTTTAAAATAAAAGTTTTTAGAATAATTCTCTAAAAAAAAATATGAAAAATTGATTTATAAAGTTTCAATTTATAGTACTAATCTAATGTTTGGTAAAAGTATTATTAGTTAGTAGTGAAAAATTAGTCATATTCACACTAATCCAATTAGTCACATATCATCAATAATTTATAAAGTTCTAATAGTAATTAGTAATATGCTTTACTAATAAATAGTGCAATTTTCACTGATATAAACACCAGTGTCAAATTCTACGAATTATCAATGAAAATATAGTAATCCTTAGTGAATTGCTGGTAATTCAATTGGTATCATTCTATAATGCTAAATAAAGGATAAATTATTCGTGATGGTTACGTATACAAATTTATTTCATTTATAATTCATCATCAACTATATATTATATTAAGATATAGTAGAGATTTTCATTAATTTTTTTTATATGCCTTTATTTAGTGTCGCATTGACATTGTGGTCATTAATTTGAATTAGCGGAAGTAACTTCTTTATTAATTTCATAATAATAATTTTTCACTATAATTAAATTTTAAAATAGTTTTCGAATATTCGTATTTCATCATCTACTAGATGAATTTCGTTCATTGAATTTTTTTGTCACTTTACTATCATTGAAAGATAAGGATTTAAAAAATGTCAGAAAAGAAGAGTGACTATAAAAAAAGGCATTGTTTTAATGTTTACGATTTGATTACAGACAAGATTGTCGTCGCTACTGAAGACGGCGGAGGACCTCCACATCAAAGGCCTCGCGGAGGTTAGCTGGCGCAGCGACTCCTCGCAAAACGACCTGAGCAACAGCGGCCACAGTCCTGGCGGTGCACCACCTGGAGTTGAAACCGTCCTCCGGGAAGGCGACGCCGACGAGCAACCACCCCCGAAGCAGAGGCGCAGAGGAAGGCCGCCCCTAGACGACCCGCCATCAGCCCATGACGTTTTCACGCCAAAAATCACCTGCATAACCGGAAATGTAGGCACAGACTGCACATTATCTGTTAACAAGGTTAGACACGCTTTAGGGTGTGCACACGTGCAAATATACTTTGCCGATTTCAAGCGGCGCGTCACGCTCGTATGGACCACCCATGGGGCGATAGATCACATTTAGTATTCGTTGTCCGTCGTCTCCGAATAAAAGAGCGGTGTAATAGAAAACGTGGGAGAGCGATTTTTATCAACTATTTCATTTTTCGATGTCTATTGTTATCATATGCAATTCCGATTGCATTGAATCTGCACTGTCATTTAAGAAGGGTTGGGCGTGAGGGAGGAGGGAGGAGGATATTTCAAAATCAGGTTTTGATAGAGAATAATCCATTATCGTGCCCCGTCAGCCTTGAAAAAAAAAACACACACACACACAATTCTTTGTTTAACAACTTTTATTTCGAATGAAACATCCCTGGTAAAAAATTGGCATGGTCTTGCAAGGGCCATGGCAAGGCCACGTTAAATTTTCTACCAGGGATTCCTTTTTAAAAAATCTTAAAAAATTGTTTATAATTAAGGGATTTTCAAGAAAGGTGATTTATTTTCTCGAGAATAAGATTTTCTTTCATATTTACGCAATTTTTCGATACACGAACTATTTCAGGGTAAAAGTACTTACACGTTTTATGTAACTACTAGCGAAATCAATTCGAAAATTAAAGAGAATTTACACGCATAAATGTAAATGTATGAATTGTCCACTTTCGAATTTCCTTTCATTCTTGAACCGATTTCGCTAAAATTTTCTCTGTAGCCTTATAAATTCATATACTTTCGCCGTAGTTCGTATATCGAAAATTGGCGTGGATAACATTTTATTTATAATTTTTAGAGAAGGTCCCTAGAGTAGAACTTTTACAGACACTTTTTGTGGAAACTCATTTCCAATAGGATTCCTCCATTTATGAACCGATGTATCTGAAAAACCAAAAAACGGGAAAAATTATATGTTTATTAAAGTAGTTTGCAGTTCCGCTGTTTGTCAATTCGAGTGAATGGCGCTTCTACAGCCGATGCGATATCGCTTTTCATCGCGTTACTGCAGTTTTAGGCAGATATTATTTGGATCAGGTGGTATAGGAGTAAAAAACCGTAACTTTTTAAAATAAAATCGGCCCGTATTTCGTAATTTGTGGTTCTGTTCCATGGGGTGAAACAAATTATATAGATCCATTAATTTATTTCACTCACCGGATGCGGGCAGTATTTATTTCCAAACGTTTCGATTTTTTTACTGCTCAAACCCGATGCAAATAAAGTCCGGTATGTTTTGCATCCCCGTAGAATCACAGCCTAAAACTGATGTATATAGTGATGAAAACCGAGGTCACATCGGCTGTAACAGCGCCGCATTGGCTTAGATTGCAAAATTTAATAAATAATTTTTTTCGTTTTTTGAAAATCGGTCTCTGGTACTGTGAAAGTATATCTTTAGATAGATAAGTACTTCTTTAGAACCCCCCTTAAGGCAACTGTCACCCAAATCGTTTCTTTTTATCCTCGACGAACAATGGATTATTTTTAATTCTCGAAAAATTTATTTTACAATTTTCCAATTCAATGCTATTTTGAACAATATTTTCATGTATGTGAAAAGACAACATTCCACGAGCATTTAATGTGTTTTTCGACATTTGTCACGTTTTCATTACACCAGCTCTTGTTAAAGCAAAAATTAATTATCGAATAAATTAAAAATGCCGTAAGTTAACGACATATTTCGAGTTTGGTATGTGGACACTTTTTAAATAAGTCAACTGCAAATATTTGTGTATCTACATTTACTTTTTTCTTATTTTAAAAATTAAACTATTATTGCATACAAATCTTGACTCCTTTCATATTATAGATTATTCATTTAACAAATTTTAAACAATCAAAAATAACTTGAAGAATACAATTCAAGTTTTAAACTTGTACGGGCACATACTTTAATCATAACTTTAAACATTAAATATACTTTAGTCTTCAATAAAAAATTTTCTCATCAATAACCTTTACGAAAAATGCCAATAAAAATGATTAAGTGCCTATTTCCGAGGTCATAAAAATTGCCTGTTTTTATTACACAATAATAAATCAGTAATACTTCTTAAAATATTAATAATAAAATTTCAATGAGTTTTAAGAAAAATAATTCTATATATTTTAGTATAGATGCATCAATATTTGAAGTTTCACAACGGATATATCACAAATACAACTTTAGTACGATATTATGAATATTTGGCGCATGTGCATCCATTGCATTGCAATGTATACTTGATGATATTAATATATTCGCCATTGCACTAAGTATGTTCGAACACGTTCACAAAATTCTTACACGTTTCATGGATAATTCGTGAAATTAATTTTTTAATTCTTGTTGGGGTTTTTATCCTCTTCCTAATTTCGTTTTCATTTTTATAGAACTGCAGTACAAATATACAGTATAAAAATGTAGAATGAAAATGTAGTTTAAAAATGCCGCTTAATTGTTATAATAGTTTCAATTTTGGCATTGTTTTCGAACATCCTTAACATTTTTTATTTGTTATATCTTCCCTAATGCAATATGTACTTTTAAAAGTTATTCTTTTTTTTTTTAATGTAAATATTACATTTATTATTTATTTTTATATATTGTTTTTTTTTTTTGTTTTGTTTATTTAAAAATTTTCTTAAAGTGCTAAACCAAATGCCAATCTTGTTCGGCGATGAATCCAATAAATCACATCAAGGTAATAGTACTAGTACTCTCTGCTTGCACCTATCAGCCTTCCTTCTTCTCTACTCCCATAATTTTATCACCATTCTTTGTACTTTTCACTGTCGAACTTCACATTCATAATCACCTCTATTTCTATCACTCTCGCAGTTGTCACCTTTGTCTTCTTCAGCCTCCTAGTATTCGCCACTTTTACTTTCATTTCTACCATAATATCCGCCTCCCAATCACTTCACTTTATCCCCTTTATCACAATGATTTTCTTTGACTCTTCTCTTCTTATTTTCCCCCTTGTCTATTCCTCATCATTTTTCTATCTTTTTCTCTCCCATTCCACGTCACTTTCTCCTTTCGAATTTTCTTGTCTCCATTCCCTCGTGGCACAACTCTTCATCTTTTATCTTCTTCTCTTTCTGCACTTTATCCTTCTTGTCTATTATATATGTTAATTTCCTACGCAACACTTTTATTTTTTCCATTTTTTCCTCAATCTCCCTCCATTCTTTTTCCAGTGCCTATTCTATGTTCCTAATCGATTCTTTTCTGTCCATCTCTGCACCTATTTTTATTTTTCGATTACCGTTTCTTTCTTTATAACCCTTTCTCCATGTTCGTGAATTACTATATACACACATATATATATATAGGTCCATTCCAATCAGCCCCGCTTCCTTCGTGTTCCTCTACATTTCTCAACTTTACTGTCCTGTATCCTGTTCTCTTTTGTCTTCTCCTCATATTTCAATCCTTTCCGCTTTTCCTTCCTTCCTTCCCCGTTCTCTCCTTATTCGATGATGCCTCCTTTTTTCATGTAAATATATTGTATGTATATTATTGTATATATTAAATGTTTAATATTATATAAATGACAAATTAAATCAGCAATTTAAAAAACGCATAGTTCTATTTTATGGATTGAATTCTTAACCCAGGAAACGCAAAATTGTTGAATGGTATAGAAAATAAATTTTTGAATCCAATTTTTTGAGGACAGATAAGTGTTAATACTCGAATGCTTATATAATTACTTATAAAGTATTGAATTATAATATTTGAATGTTTTTGAATGATTGAAGATACATTTTATCTCTGAATACTTCTAAATCCTTTGACAAGTATTTAAGATTTTTAATTTGGATAGCACCGAATCATTTAAAATAAAATCTTAATACTTTTCAGTCCTTACCATAAGTATTAAAACTTTTTATTTCAATATTTACCCATATGGTTGTACATTTTACAAGTATTCAAAGGGAATAGTTTAATACCTACTCTAGGTAATTAATAAAAATATTAAAGTATCAATAAGTATTATGACATCTATTTAAAAAAAAATAGAATTTAAAACTTGTATTATTAATACTTTTCAACATTTTTCCGTTTGCTGGGACAGTGAAATAACTGGATTTGAAATCACGTCAAAAAAATGTTTTAAAATTTATGAGAACAAAACTTTCTTTTTTTTAAAGGAAACTTCTTTGCTTTCTTAAACTCTATATACAAACAAATTCAACGGATGTCTGAAACGCAGAAAATGTGAAAATTACTATTTTAAATCGTAATTCGATCAATGGTTAAATTTTTAGTGCGTTATTTTAAAATTGTTAGGAGTGAGAATATTCAACATTTAATCTTGAATATATAACATTATAATAGAATTACGTATTTTACAATAATATTGGTCGTAAATGTCAAGTAAATGTTCTGATGTATATCTTGAATATAGAGCACTGGTATGATTAGAAACAAAAATCACGTTAATCATTATAGTTATTATTAATTGTGGCACGGAGAATTTTGACACTGATTGAAATTTTTGCACGTTATTAGTATATGTAAATATTATCTTACACCAGATATTTTACGTGAAAAATCATCTTTCTTTTTATCAATTTTCTGTTGAAAACCTGTAAATACGATGATCTCAAGTAAAAGATTTAACGCTTATGCTTCTTATAGGCAAACCAGGAGAATAATTGCAAAATTGTAATATGAATTAATATAGTTGGATTGTAATTGTTTGCATCAATTAAATGATGAGGGCACGTAACCATTCCTAACGTTGATGCAGACTGTAGCACAGAACATAATAATAAAAGTGCACTAAAAAATGCTTCTATAATATGTATATGTAAATTAACAAAACTCACATACTAATTGAATGTTCTTTTCAACAGGAAGAAATGATGAGTGACGGTGGCGATCATGAAAGTTGGGACGACGAACTGGCGATTGCCGATTCTAACGACACAGCACCACCCATGCCCGTTGTACGTATATTATTAATATTTATATGCATTTTTAAAATGCAAAATAAACAATTTATTTTGTCGTTAACATACCTATGATATTTGAGAATAAGTTCTCAAAGTAAATCGAAAGATTCATAGGTTGAATCAAAATCCTATTGTATTCGATACCTTGTTCAATGCATGTCTGAGAAGTACATTTATGTGAAGTGCAGTCAATCGCATTAAAAAGGTTTTTTAGTCCATTCTGTTAATTACCCAGCACACACAATATTGACAATTATTCAAAAATTATGTAAGAACTATGTAACGTTGCTGTTACTTTCGATGTTGGCAGGGTTAATGTTATTATTTCTCATTTCAGCTCTCTTACAACATGCCCAAGGATGACAGTATTTCAGACCAAGAAAAGAATAAAGGTACATATATTTAACTATTTTTACCCTTATTTAATAGGAAGACTACTGCTATGGGATATGAAAACGGTGTTGTCAATATTAACCATGAAATTTAAAAAGTTGAAAATAAAATTTACAACCCGGACACAAAGCAAAGACAACAGTAAATAAAAAAGGCAATAAAATGGGAAGATGAAGCCAACAGTAATAATGGAACCAGAGAAAAACAATGTATCCTCGGATTTTCCTCTTATAGAGAAGAAATAAAGTGAACGAGTACTTAAAATTTTTTTCGTTTGCTGATGATTGAACTTCACGCTCTGCTGCCAGGAAGGAATTTCTTGACAGCGAGATGTAGTGTAGAGCATCCATGGAACCGTTTCATATACACGTTATAACAGCAATAACATCTTTTTTTTATTTTAAGCCGATCATAAAAGATAGCAGTCTGCTTTATTAAGCTATTGAGAATGAAAGAACTATGAAAATTACGTCGAAGATATTTAATTAGAAAACGTGTTAATTTGCATTTATATCATGAAATCTCACGTTTTAAAGGGCTGTTAGCATTATTGTTATTTTTTTTTTCATACCGCATTTTTTATTTTCATCACCATTTCTTAACGAACACTTTCCACTTTACAAGGATAATAAATCAAGTAGGAGTAACGCGTATTTCGAGCCTGTATTTAAAGTTACTTCAGATTTTAATCAAGTCAAGTTTTTCATGACTTAAAAGTTCGTGTCTTTCATACACTATCGGATACGTGATAAACATTTATCATACAAATAAGGCCAACTAAAGACGAATTATCAATTTATCAAGTTTACTAATTGGATTACATGATTTAATGTTCCATGCAATTATCGGAAAATTAACAATTAACATAAAGTTGTTATAATATAATTGATCGTTAACAATGTCATTAAGTATCTGGGTTTATTTATCACTGTGCCCACGCTTAGTAAAACAAAATATAGGTCGGCAGATATATAGGTACTTTTATTTATTAATATTTACATGTATCTGTAATATTAATTTCAATCTACATGATTTACGAGTGGCAGTCAGTAATTAGTTCACGCAGATTGACTGTGAAGACTATTAGTGCACAGTTGTTAATTATGAGTTCATTTTGACATCAATCCTTGATTATTTAATGAATAGGACTGATGTTCTACTATTAGGCACATTTTTTATAATATATATATATATATATATATATTAGCTGAATGTTTGAGAGCAAAAATTGAAACGATAACTACAAATATAATTCTATATTCATCTATAATTATATTCTCAAAAGAATAAAAAATCCGTTCCAGTTAAATTTCTGGAAAAGATATATATATGCTGTGTCTCGCCCTTGTACAATTTTGTATTTTTGTGCAATAAAGACGTTTTATTATTATTATTATTATTATATTAGTTGTAAATATTATTATCTACTCCGATAAGTTAGAGACGTTTACGGAATTTCATAAAACAGTAACAATATTTGAAAATTTTACTGTGCATTTACTTTTTGATTGGCGTAAAAATTGCAATGACTCAACGAAACGTTGGTTCTGCCGCCGAACTTAGATACGTGAAAATGCTAATGTATTCCATTCGTAACTCAAGCACCCTCCTAAAGATGATTTTAAAAAATCTCCCCTTCATGGGTTGAAAAGGGGTAGAAAATATATTTTTCATCGGTTCATTAATCTTCGTCGAGGTTGCTGACAGAAAAAAAAAAACGGTTGTTGGAATACACAAAGAATTTAGATTCGCAGGCTTTTTTTTTTTTTTTTTTTTTTTTTTTTTTTTTTTTTTTTT
>JAPYZR010003807.1:0-13470 GCA_030522945.1 Trichopria nigra
TGTTATGTAGAATCACCCTTCCAGAGCCCAAATTAAAAAAAAAAAGTTTCAATCATTTGTTATTTATACTTTTATTGTTGCAAAGCTCAGTCGGTAACTTTAGAACCACCTTAAACCCCCGCCACGCACTCTCCCCCCCCACGGGCCCCCGTCGGGGCGAAGATAGTATAGGGGATTCCCCGTTGCTTCGCAACGTTTCAACGGACAGTCCTCGTAACCACCCTTGTATACAATTATATACGTATGTACATACGCATATATACGTGTATATGTATATATGTATGTCTTTGTGTGTATACTATTTGTGGGATTCGATTCATCGAAACCTATGGTGCTGTGCGAAGTATAGACCTATTGGAATTAAGAAACTCACCAATTGTGTTTCACTTTGACGAGCCCGGACCGGTCGACTTCCCAAACAGAACTTCTTCAGTATTAATTTCCATTCTAAACAAAATTTATAAAAAAATTCATACGTTTTTCTTTAAAAAAGTTGTATTAAATTTTTTTTGCTTCATTTTTTCCGGGTTTTTGAGGTTCACTTGGAAGTTCCACATATATTATTGACAAATTCATGTTTTTTTTTTTTTTTTTTTTTAGATGACAATTAAGGCAATTATTTTAATTCCTTAAAATATATGCCAAGTTTTGCGACGATTGTTTGTTTCATTTTCTCAAAAAAAAAAAAATAAAAAATAAAAAATAAAAAATAAAAAATAAAAAATTTAAAAAAACGGCTCGTTTTTTGCGGTTTACATAACCTTTCCCCCCTTAATCATAGGTAGGTAAAATAAAAATATAAACATAGACTGAAACTTTACATTCACTGTACAATTTCAAATAAATGCAAAATATTACTGACAAAGTTTGTATACATGTATATTAGTACAAACGAGTACAATGTATTATAATTGTACAAGATTTTATTTAAAAATCTGTCTACTTTTTCTTTTTAGATTTTTTATCGCTAGTAGTTACTGTCGACGCTCCAGTGATAGTTGATAACTTTTGTTTTAAAGATAACAGGATTTCAACCTGTGGTTGCCATACAGTTTTGGATTCTTTCGCCTTGAGGTCTCGTACGATTAATCCCTGTAAAGTACATTATCTTTGACATGTTATACATATTTTATATACATTATATCAATATATAAGGTTCCCAGTTACAACCAACATTATTCGCCCCCCCCCCCCCCCGCCCTAATCAATTCCTTTTGTTGAGAATTTAAGTCTTGCTCTTTATCGTTCCCCATGAGCCTGACATTTAACATTGTTTTTACATTAAAAAAAAATTACTTTATAATTTGTTAAACGCGTGAGTTGTGTAACTCATTTATACATATAGCATGTTCCAAGAACCAATTTGTTTTACCGAAAAAATATACGGGCATTTTCACAAAAATTACAGAATTCACTTCTTATTACAGAATGATCAAATGGCACAATTTTATTAATATATGTTACATTGAAAGGCTCGCGGTAGAGGACGGTAGGGAGCAATAATAACAACAATAATAAGAATCTGAAAAAAATGCAAGGAATAATTTTGAATTATTTGGAGTCAACGTAGGGGAGGGGAATGACAAATGTTGGCTCTAGTTGCCATCACAATCTATATTCAATACCTCCGCGCGAATACCCAAGGAAAATGTCAATCAAAGACGAGCTCATTTTTGACCTTCGGATGTAATTTGAAGATATAATTGATCTTATGCTCGAAATTATGCTCCCAACATTTCAGTTCAAAGGTGAGTAGTTTGAAGTATTTTTAATATATTTAATGTTTCCTAAAATATTCGCGTGGAGGTTTAAAAGTAGAACACACATATAAAATTTACCATATATAAATATGTAACTTATGTAACTATACTAACATAGGTCTCTTTTAGGACCTCTTGTTTTTTTTTTTTTATCTAAATCTAGTTCGTCATCAAGATTTTTCAATATACAAGTTTAATTATTATAAAATGACTAACAACTATCTATAAAACAATTTTAAAAGATTAATTATGTCTCATTTATTATTAAAAATATATTACCTGTTTCGCAATAGCTTCCTCTAGTTCAGCAACTTCAGCGGTTCCGTTTATTAACGAGTTTTGAGCTGGTGAAGGTACTTTACTACTTTCAGTAGACTGCAGATCTGCCAACTCTTTTTTTAAGTCTAACAAAATTTTCACATGCGGTTGCCAAACAGATTTGCTTTCTTTAGCCTTCAATTCTCTGACTAATTGACCCTGAAGGATAAAATTAAAATTACTATAATACTTATTTAAAAATCGTATTTGCGTGTTAAACAGTGAAATATGATGTTTACCAGGAGAAACAATGAATTTAGTAAAATGATAAACGTTATATTAGTAACAGATTTTTTTTTTTAGTCCAGGTACGTGCGAGGGATATTATGCGGGTTGACTATTATTAGATTCCAGCAACATTTGTCGAATGCGTGGGAATCTGCAGAAAACAACCAAAATACAGAATTGTCCGAGTGGCGATATTCCGCTGGACACACATTTTCAAATGCAAATAAACTGCGTGAATTGTGAGCTACTGCTTTAATGCAGTTGAAAAATTGTCGCCTAGACGGGGAAATTTACCGACCTGTTTGGCAATGGCTTCTGTCAAAGTTGCGACATCCTTATGCTCCGGAACAAGCACAGGTTCAGGAGGTGTTGTGCTCTGACTTCCCGAATATTTTTTTTTCAGTTGCTCGATTTTCTGATCTTCGATCTTTGTAAAAAGAGGTGATGGTTTTCCAATAATGTGACCTGCTGGCAATATAATCGAAATAACATTTGGAATATATCCGTATGTCGTTTTATCAAGACCCAGCTGGTTTCTTAATTCGCGGGCCGTATTGGGCATAAATGGAGCCAATAGCGCCGAAATTAAACACGATAAATTACAACAAACACCGATAATTGTGCCTGCTTTGCTCCTAAAAACATAAAACGTAATAAAACATTTTTATATAAGATTCATTTAATGAAATACTACAATTTATTACACGTTTATAACTAATAGTTATTATAAAGTTTCGTAATAATAAACTAGGGGCTTTGTCCTGTGGCCTTCACCCAGCAACGGGTGAGAGCAAAATTTAATATTGCCAATTCAAAATATCAAAATAATAAGATAAAAATTTTTAAGAATTATTAGTTTGTACAACAAACGTATAAAAATAAGGTCGGCTGTAAGCTGCAGTTGTATGCCGTTGAAAAATTGTTGAAAATGTATACCTCATGCAGGAATTCCCGATTAATGTTAAAAAAACTCTACGAAACATTCGCAAGTAACCATTGAAAAAAGAAAAAAATGTATTTTCGAGGCCTCGCGGCACCAGAAAATATTCTCAAACTATTCATTTTATAAATTGTATTACAGGTTTATAACAGTTTTTTGACGTATATTTTCCTCCCAATTATAAATATAATAATAGAAATTGGCAGTCGACATATTCAAGCCGCCATTGGAGTGTGAGTCATAGTCAAACCCTCGTCAAATAAAAAAGTCCCTGCTATTACTCCAATAATATAAAAATAAATGCCGCCGAACACGATGTCATGTTACAAACTGAAAGGGGAGACGCCAAGCCGATTATTCTCGTGTTCATTCTTATGTTGTGGGCTTTCCCGTTCTTCGTTGATATTAAGAAGAAAATATACAAACCTTTCTTGTAGAGAATTTTATATACCAAACTTTTTGTTTAAAACATTTTTTTTAATTAGACTCACGTTTCCAAGATTCATGAAAAAAAAAAAAAAAAAAAACTAAAAAAACCGCAGACCGCCAATGTTTATCGTCATATTCGTAATCGGAAGGCTTATACAATACGTTGAAATAGCATTATCACTTATTTTATTTCGATGCTCGTTTCCGGAAGATTTACCATCTTACAATTTAGAGCGATTCATTATTAGAATATATCCAGTCTGAAAAGTCTGACAACACGGCCAAGCAAACGAAGTGTGCAGGTAGTATATGGGGACGAACCCCTTGCCGCGGTTAGCAACCGGAGCCCGCAATGACGAAGCGCCAGGTTTTTATTAAAAAACAAATTCATAAGTCATATGAAAATTATAATATTTTTTTCTTATGCATTCCAATTGTAACGAGGGCATTCTTTAGAAATAATGAACTTACTTATCATCAGCAGTGCCTTTAATTTTCACCCAAGGTTGTTGAGATTGCATATACTGGTTTCCGTGCTTGGAAATCATAAGAACGTGTCTCAGACCATCTCGTAACTTTGCTTGTTCTAAATGAGAATTATAACTAGTCAACTCTCGCTGAACTAATGCGAGTACTGTTAAATCGTCTTCCTGCAGATCCATCGGTGGAATTTTTGATTCAAAATTCTTTTCCAAGAACATAAGCGCTCTGAATAGAAAAAACTGTTATATTAGTGAATTTTCAACGAATCATTAACTAATATATATGTAAAACTTGTACAAATAGTACGGTCTCTCGTGGCATTGAAAATAAACTATAGAATAAAGACTACACAAAAATTACATAGTCTTTGATAAGCCTACATTAATTTAAAGATTGAGAAATACAGTGCTGCATCAAACCATGGTAAAGCATTTCTTTCTCGTTTCTGTCTATGGATATGATGCGGTATAAAATCCTATGATTTACTTGTTGGATTCCATTTTATCAACCACTTATGAAAACTTTTTTCACGTCTTTGTATGTTAATCGCCTTTTTACGTTCTTCAGAGTCACTACTCTGGCTAAAATTGCCTGATGGTCTTACATCAAGCGCATTGGGACTTTATTCCGTGCATATGCGCGTTTAAAAAAACCCTGAACAATTTTGCTACAAACATAGGCAAATGCACACGGTGAGTCGAGTGCTGACTGTTATCTCGGGAATAAAATCATTATACCCCAGTAAACCAAGAAGTATTCAAGTACCAGAAACAGGATTAAGAATTGGACTGAAACGAATACTTCTCTATCATTCTTAATCCTGTTCCTGGTACTTGAATACTTCTTGGTTTGCTGGGACTACCGCTTTTTTTCTTTTTTATTCTCCGATTGCGCTATATACTTTGTTTATATATTTATTACTATTCTTATCTCTTTGTGCTATTATTTCATTAGTTTGTCATATTAACCGCCAAATTTTTAAATAAATAAACAAATAAATAAATAAATACAAATATATAAATAAATGTAATAACAATAATAGTAGGATCTTTTAAAAATATACATACCGATTTACGAAGTTTCCAAGATTGTTCAAAAGTTCACTATTATTTTTCATAGCTAAATCTTCCCATTTAAAATTTGAGTCCTGCGTCTCTGGCCTTATATACGCCAGGTAAAAGCGCCAGACGTCAGGTAAAATTCCAGTTTCTTTAGCATCAGTACCAAAGACCCCGACTCCGCGCGACTTTGAAAACTTTGTATCTTCGTAATTCAAGTATTCTATCGGAAAAAGTTTCTATGTGTTACTGATTGCCGATTATATAGTTACTTTAATATAAAAGAAAAAATGTATTTAGTTATTATAGTACAGGTTCGGAAATCAAGAATTATGCTCTGAAGAAGCATTTAATAACTAACATTTAAACTTAATATGAAAGTAAGAATTAGCGAATTATTTCACTTTAAATTCAACGTGTACTTGTAATTTGTAAACTGTATGCTTACAATTTGTTCAAATAGGAAAGATTAAAAAGTTTAAGGTTAAAAAATGAATTCTGTAATTTTTATGAAAATGCCTGTTATTCTTATAGAAAAAACAAATAGGCTCTTGAAACATTATGAAAAAGTCATAAAGTGGTACACTTTTAGTAAAGAAAAATATTGTAGTTAAAGAAAAATGTAAGCTTTCATTGATTTAAAACACAATGCTTGCTTTAAGATTTCATGCAATCCACGAAAAGCAAAAATCACTTGTATGCCAGAATGTTTTTTCCTAGGTTAACAAATAGGCCACTTTAAGTGGTATGGAAAACGATCGACTGTGGTACAAAAGCATTTTTCTCTGCCACGTTACGGCGAATAAACGAAAAATATATTTCATTTACCCCGATTTCAGCTAAAAATTTCTTTGTAACAAATGCCACTGCTCAGTAAAAATGACATTTGTTACTCATCCTGAGGTCATTTTCGATATACCATGGTATATAATTTTATAAAACATTCTAATAGAGAAATTGTACTTTAATTCGATTAAGTTTAGGCGTTTGTAATTCGTCGCGCGCGCACGCGTGTGCGTTGATGTTGTACAATTTCAAATACAAAACGAAAATAAAAGGAAATTAAATTAATTCGAAAGAGATTTTTTTTTTTTTAATTTTTAGAATTCAAATTAATTCATATTCTTACTGCTGAAACCCACTTGTGGACCTCTCAATCTGTTTACAATTTATTTCAATTCATTTTCGTTTGATGGTCTGTGTGTGAATGTGTTTCTGCGACACTCACTCGTTATAAGTATAACTACACAATAACTCACCAGTAGCCATAATACTCTTGACCATTGTATGTCCTTGATTTGCGGCCAGTATAGTTGCTGGGAACATTACGGCATGAAATGGTACATTGTCCTTTGCCATGAACTGATATAAGCTGACATCTGTATTCTCTGGTTTCCACCATTTCTCATATTCTTTCGTGTATTTTTTAGTAATACTGATATAACCAATGGGAGCATCAAACCAGACGTAAAACACCTTATTGCGATATCCATCCATAGGAACAGGAATCCCCCACTTCAAATCTCTTGTGATACAGCGTGATTTCAGGCCATCACGAAGCCAAGGTTTCGTCACCACTCGAGCTACCGATGACCATCCGTTCTCAGCTTCACTCGCCCATTCTTTTAATTTTGTTTCCAACTATGCACCAATATAATTAGAGACATATCGATTAAACCATACACCAGCATGGTGTCGATCCGAATCAACACCATTTTTCAATTGAATTCTTTTTTCTTTGTCAAGTAATTAATATTCAATTTCAAGTAATTAAAGGTCAGGATCGTAATCAGCGTGACCCTGAATAAATAATTTCGGCTCTTTTCCGTGTACAAAAAATGTATGCTTTAAAGGGTTCAAGGTATGCTAGGAACATGATTAATTTACATCTTTACTTACAGAAGGTAAATCCAAGAACAGATGCGTGGACGCTTTGACAGTAGGCTTTGAACTGCAAATTTTACAGCGCGGATTAATAAGCTCTGTGGCATTAACTAAGTGACCGCAGCCATCGCATTGATCTCCTCGTGCGTCTTCATATTTGCATCCTGGACAAGTTCCTTCTACAAATCTATCAGCTAGAAATTTGTCACAATTCTCGCACAACAGTTGATCCACCGAATTAGAAGATATATAGCCTTGTTCTTTTATCCTCAAAAATAGATCTTGCACAATTCTAGAGAGAAAAATATGTATATGTATATAATATATAAATAAATAAATAAATATAATATAATATTAACAAAATGTTTTTGCTTTCAAATTTCAAATTGTCATTTTTTTGCTTTGACCCGCAGCATACCCTATTGAAAATATCCGGGTGGTTTTTACCACGTGGTCTAACCATATGGTCATTTCCAAGTTGCGACCGGGTATTTTTGACTGAATTGACCAGGTCGAAAGCACGTGGTTATAACTGCATGATGTCGACCCTGCCGATTACATTCAACTTGGTCTTGACCACTTAGTCAGGACTTGATGACAAGAATATTAATGTGAAATAAAAAGAAAATTCCTCGAAGAGAAATCGAACCCGGGTCGCCGACTTTTCAAGTCCGAACTATGTTTACTTGGCCACGTTTGCTGTTGTACATATATCGTAGCAAAAATAATAAACAATTAAGACAGGGTGGTGAGGCGTGATTCTGTGTTATCGAGTTAAACTTCATTAAAAAACATGAACTCGGTATTAAACATACCGTAACTTGTCTCAACATGTTACCTTATATATACACACAAAAGCGTTCCATACAGTAAGAAAAAAATATGATTAAAACATCAAAACTTGATCGACAGATTCAGAATCGTCATTAAGAAAATAATTCCTATTTTATTCTTTTTTTAATCATTTTTAATCCAAGTTTTGGCCCTTCAATATTTTATTTTTTCCTGGAAGTCCCGAGGAAGTTTTTTTTTTTATTTCACATTAATATTTTTGTCACCAAGTCATGACCAAGTGGTCAAGACCAGTTGAATTTAATCGGCAGGGTCGAAATCGTGTGGTTATGAGCATGTGGTTCCGACCTGGTCAAGTCGGCCAAAAATACCCGGTCGTAACTTGGAAATTACCATATGGTTAGACCACGTGGTAAAAACTACCCGGATATTTTCAAAAGAGTAGGTCTTACAGTATTGAATTTTGACACTTTAGAACAAAAAAAAAAAAAAAAAAACTGATACCTCCTTTTTTACGATAACTCACGAACCAACACATAAAATATCTTCCGTAACCTCTCTTTTAGGATGCCTTTGAAGGGATGGATTAGATTTTGGAACATATCCGTAATTGTTACAAACCAAATGACTGAGTATATATATATTTAATGAGGTACCCTCAATTTTGTGAACGGAGCGAGCCGATGGCCTAGACGGCGTATCGCCTGATAGTTTAATATTTAATTTGAATAAAACATGTAATTATTTAACGAAATATTTTTCAAACTAACCATTTTTTATGTTAAAATATATATTTCAGAGTCTGTACTACTAATTACTTACATAATTGTAATAAGAATGTATACTTAATATTTAAACAATTTAATTTAGAAATTGCAGTCGATTCTCGAGTCAAAAGGCACTGACGACACAGATACTCATTATACTGGTAATTTAATGTAGGGGACATGACTTAATATTTCGTGGTAATAAACTATGCAAAGTCCATAATTTAATTTTAATTTCGCGTCAAAATGCAATATAAAGACAAAAATGTAAAAAAATCGAATATAACACATTACCAGATTAAATTCACGTTCACACTTGGCTTCGTTTACATGCCTTTTTACCTCCTATTGCTTTATCTCCTTGAGAAAATAACCTATACCTATTACAAAATGCGTATACTTCATTGATATATCTAATATTATTAAACTTACTCAGTTTGTTCAGGAGTAGTGGTGCGTCCAAAATAATCAAATCCAATTCCAAACCACCTGTAGACGTCATTGTGTATACTAAAGAACTTGTCACATATCTTTTGTGGAGTAGTCTTTTCTTCAAGAGCCTTTGCTTCAGTTGCGGTTCCGTATTCATCTGTTCCACTACATAATTATTGTAATTAAGTGAATATAAATATAAAGGAAAGTGCATTACAAAAAATACTTAAGGAAAAAAAATCTTTTTCTTAACATCATATAAAATCTAAATTAATTTTATGATTGAAAATTTAATATAATTACGTAAGAGTAATCAAATTTGCAAACCTTATATATAGAGTATTATATTTTTTCTGACGACAATATCTGGAATAGAAATGTTTAAAGACATTAGAACAATAAAATGAATTGCAATTGATTTTATCTTTACGAAAACTACAAACCTTGCAAAAATATCTGCCGAAAGAACGCAACCGATAATATTGCCTAAGTGAGGTACATTATTTACATAGGGTAAAGCAGATGTAATAAGAATGTTTCTTTCCCCTTTCTTAGGTAATCTGAAAAAAATATTAATATCTTTCACATTAAAAATGTATTTATACTTAAATTATAGAACTGTAATTTTTCAAACTTACATGGGGTAAGAAGATTCTGCAAGGCTGGGATACGACTCTGAAGTCCAGTTTTTCAATACAGACTCAATCTCTTCTACATTTACCAATTCGACATCTTTTTCTCTGCTTATGCTTGACTAAGAAAGTATTATAATAAAATTAACTAAAAAATTCAATCAATTAGGAAAATAAAAATTATTTTCAATCTCAACATTTCATTTCATAATTTACAAATTACGAGTTAAAGAAATGCAAATCAGTTTTCCAAAAAGTAAATTACAGAAAATATTTTTTTTCCAAAAATTAAAATTGAAAATATTAATGTGCAAGTTACTTACTTCATTGGTTATTGGTCTAGATGGTTTTTGGCAAATGCTTGAAATTCCTGGAAACCAAGATCCAGCAGAAATAGATTCAATTGCGCACAGCCCTCTTTGGACGTTAAATGTTTTTAATGAATCCTATAAAAATAATTATATAATCTTTGCATGTATTTTAGAACGTAATTGCAATATTCCGATTAATTTACTTGAATTAATTTCATATTTTCAATTTCATTCAACCACCTGGTAAGGTGTGCAAACTCTTGTAATATCACTGGACCAATTTCAGTCGCAACTATAGTTGACCATAACGTGAACCATATTGATGTATCAACTATTGTTATATCGTCCTTGTTCTGAAAAGGTAATCAACATTGATTTTGATTAGTTATAATCACCAATTAATATGTGACTATACAGTGAAAAGAGAATATTATTATAATAATCTTTATGCAAATACATTAAGCTTTACATATATATTAAAAAAATTATTTTAGAAAATTCCTAAGAAGGAGTTTTCAAAAGAAATTTCTTGGTATTGTCGGTCCATTGATAAAATATAAAAATTCAAAAAACATATAATTTATTACGTTTCGGCAACAAGATGTGTGCCCTCTTCAAATTACATGGTTTTTCAACAAAAATTACAAGATTTTAAAAAATAATAAAAACATCAAAGTACAAAAATAAATCACATAGCACATGGATGAAAATAAGTTTAGCCCAACATTATAAACGTTATAAGAAAAAGTTGGAAAAGTATTAGTAAATTACAATGTGAAGTGTGAGTAAATTAGAATGACTGTAAATCATAAATTTGATAAAAATATTACAATATATTACAGAAAAACTTACAAATAACGTCGAGAGCCGACATGTATTAAAAAATGTATTTTTGTTGTTCTATTATGGTATTTTTAGTCGGTACCTCCGTTCTTAACTCACTTTCACTGTACATTTTGTAAAATTGCAAAATCAGTTAGTCACGTTAACGAACACATTATTATATTGATACGCTGTTGTGTATTCCAACTTTAATAAGTAAGGCAAGAGTGTCATTTAAACTGAAATGCAAACAAAAATAATAATAATACCTTTAATTAATTTATATCAATGGACCAACAATACCAAGAAATTTCTTTTGAAAACTCCTTCTTAGGAATTTTCTAAAATAATTATTACTTGCGGTCAAGAAGCAATTTATTGAAAACCAGAGTGACCGAAAATCCTATTCAGACTAATATTTAAAAAATATATATAAACTATATATAAAATATAAAATGATAAATTTAGAGAAGTTTGGATCTAACTGAAGCCCTCCTTAGTAGTTAATAAATTCAAACTCGAGCACTCATATGGAAAAAAGTATTTGTTACCATCTTGTTTATATTCTAGTATTTATACGTATTTATATGCATCAATCAATCCACTTCAAGAAGAAATAAACATAATTAATATATTATCAAAACGGAAGAGTAACAAATACAAAATGAATTCTCAAAAGAAGAAATTAGGAAAATTCATGTGAATTTAAAAAAAATGTGTTTAAAAAAAAAATGTAGTTAAAAGTTTGTGTTCAAGAATGGTTTTAAATTATATACATTTGAATTCCAAATATTTAATTATATAGGTATTTTTTTTTTTAATACAAAAATTAACCAATACTTCATTTTTATTTACTTTTAATAATATATACCTTAATTAAGTACTTTGTTTCCTTTAAAGCTATGTTCAGTTCATTTAGAAGAGATAAAATTTTTTTTTCTTGTGACGTATTTACTGTTCCAGAACCTCCGTATGCTACCACAGCAGGCTGAAATAAATAAATGTATCTTATTAATATTCTGTTAATACAACATATATATGTGTATATAATAATTTTTCAATAGAAATAGATTTAACCCTTTGCAGCATAGTGGCACCCCGTGAAGTAGATAGTTCAAAACGATTTTTGCGATTTTAAATTAATTTTTATTCGATGCAGCCAATGATTTTTATACTTTTATGGATAAAAGAATATTGAAAAATTAAAATTCATATGCGGAAAGTTTTAAAATTTTTGTCAATTTTTTGGTAATAAACAAATCCTACGGAAACTTGGCATATTTTTAAACCAATCTTTTAATTTGATGCAGGGGTTATGAGATTGTGTACATCTCATATACATTATTTTTGTTATACACTCTACTGAGGGCATTTTCGTCCATTTATGCTAATTAATAAATAAATAAATAAATAACACAATATAATATATACAGTATACAATATAAACATTTTAAATATTAGTATACCAATTTGGATGGAAAACTGTCCATCTAAAATATATACGCTCCAAAAAATTAAATTGATGTTATTGGTATTTCTGTTTCTGATTTAATACTGAGGAAACTTAATACAATGTTGTGGCAATAAAATTATTAATATCATATATAAAATGAATTAATTAATATATTTGTACTTGTAATTGCGTTATGTCCCATTCTAACCATCTGTTAGCAATTATACTATATTTGTCTTCTATAGGTGCTAAAAACAGAGCAGCTGCTGCGGTACTACATAATTCTTCTCCCGATGATAATTCCAATACTGGTAACCGGCTTAATTGATTATCTAAAATTGAAATTTGTTTTAAAGGTATTCAATATAGAAAGTAGAATCTTATAGGTATGCTTAAAAAAAATAACTAAATTCTACATTCTTAAAATTATATCCACTAATTACATATGAATGCATGAAACGTAGAAATATGTTTTTTTTTAATTTCTATCAATCACAGTTTCACGCAGTTACATATTTAAACTTTAACGGAGGTGTGACATTAAAAAGAAAAATTCTATTAGAGTTTAAGAAAAATATTTTATGATTTTTAAGTCGAATTTTATAAATATAAAAGAAACTTAATACAGAAGATTGGGTTAGAATACTCACGATTCGTAGTAACAATTTTTATATTAACGCATTTTTTTGCGATTAATGCGGCTGCTACTAATTTTAGAGCATTCGGATTGTTGGCATTTGTCAAGACGTTCATTTTCGCAAATGGTGTAACAAACACTAATAAATATTTGTACTAATCAGGAAATCTATTCACCGCTTCAATGCATACGTAAATACATACAAGAGTTAGACACGACACGGTGGTGATCGCACCAAACACCATATGTATAAATTATAAAATATGTGTACGCGGTCTACGCGGTACATATGTATGCAATATGTATGTATATATTTATATATATACAGTATGTATACACAAGGCTGGAAAAGGAGTGCTCAATAGATCGCGTTGCGTTCTTTTTTGGTCTCTAGCTTATTCCCCCGGTTCGATAGGCTAAAGTCCCTATAGCGTCTGATGAAAAATATTTACGATCGTGGAATCTTGGGGAAGAGCAAGTAATGAACTCATATCTCACGATCTACTAAACCGATTTCAATCGGG
>JAPYZR010003808.1:0-20376 GCA_030522945.1 Trichopria nigra
TTCTGTACGTTAAACTTAAATCATACATGTTGTTTTATGATAAAAATGTAGGTTAAAAAAAATTAAATCATAAAGAAGTTCCCGAACGCAATCAATTACGTAGTTCAAGTAGTAGTTTTACATCAATTGCTGAAGATTTTACCATGTAGAAAACCCCCCTCCCTTTCGTTCCTACTGCGTATATGGAGTACGGGCCATTCGAACTCCAATCAATTATTAACATTTGTGTATATTGATTAATGTATTAAAAATATAAACGATTAATATTGTAAAGCGCGCGCGTTCATACAGTTCTATAAATTTTCAACGAAATATTTGTACAATATTTGTACAGCATTTAATAAAAAATACGTACACCACATATATGCATAAATAGATCCTCGTACAGTGCTCTTCGTTACCATTTCTTCAATGTCAATCCGCTCGTTGAAGCCACTTAACGGCGAAATTTTTTGGCACACTTAAATGAGTACTTTTTACGTACATTTCTGTCCAAATTTTTAAGAACAAGGTTGAAACCAATAATGCAAAAATATGGGCCTCATTATTCTGAACAATTTTCATTTTGTTTAAACAATTTTCTTGTACTGTTTGAGATACTTTGGTGGATCGATTGAAATGGACACCACGTATATGTAGTATTATTGAAAAGATAAAAAAATCTGTCATATATACAATCTGTGAAAATGCTTGTCTAAGATTCTCTTATACAGGGTAAGAAAATATGACCACTTTTTTTCCGCACTTATTTATTATCAAATCAAGGTGGTTGATGCGAATTATATATATGCGAATTACGATGTTAGGTACCTAATTCAAGACAGCATTCTCACAGGGAATCAAGTATACTATGAAGTATATCCCACTTATTCTTCTGCGAGGTTCAGAGGCGCATTCTCATATATAGCTACTGCCATTTTTAACAGTCTGCTTTTAGAAATTAGGGTTAAAATTCATAGGTCATTTACCCAAGGGTTTTTGAGGTCAAAATAGCGGATCCAATATGACGGAGGAAATTATTAAACATTAATCGGATTCGCTTAAAACTTATGTTACTTACGGGTTTGTGGGCCCTTGTTAAATCCGTCATTTTTAATTTTTAAAAACTGACATCATCATCGCGTCCGTCATTTTCTTTCTTTTTTTTTTTTTTTTTGTTTCTCAATACCCTTATCCTAGATATTTTTGACGATTGTTTTTGACACGATATTTATGACTTTTAGAGGTAGTCTAATGCAGTTACCCATAATAAAATTCAATAAATTGAAAATAAAACAAAAAATATCGTCGTTTTTTTTTTTAAATCATGTATATTTTTTTATTTAGTTTTTATTGCAAAAGCAATAAATGAAATATTTCTTATTTTCAAATACAAGAAAAGTAAAAGGCAAACATATCTTTTACGATTACGTCCAATCTATTTTAGTTAGCATTGAAACCCAATGATATGGTTCAATTTTCGCGTTGTAGTTCATGCTACAAACGCCGTATTCTCCAAGAAGTAATAAAATTTAGAAAGCTCACATAACTTTTTTGCTTGAAAATTTAAAAAAATGTGTCATGCTCCGTTTGGAAAGAGTGACACTTGAACCAATCAAAAATATCTATTGCAGAATTTTTCTCATGAAGATTTCATGCAAAAATATAGTGTCAAACTGTACATGAAGAAAATTTGAACATTTGCAAAGGGTTATAACATATACCTAATGGGAGGACAACGTTTTTTATGCGTTTAAAAAACGTTATAATGAAAAATAAACGTTTCCCTGGTAAAAAAGGAAAGTGAACAAAGCGTGAAAACGTTCCAATTCACGCTTATATCGTCAACTTAAACGTGAATTGGAACATATTCACGTTACGAATACGTTCGATTTTTGTCAGGGTTAAAAAACGTTTAGAAAACGTTGTCTCCCCATTGGGTAGGTATCATTTTGCACCAGTTTGAGTTTTGTTCCATTATAGCATAATTGTCTTTTGTCTTTAATTGTGAAGAAGTAGTAGTTGTAGTTTTTTAGGTAAGGTGTGTATATATATCTCGATTTCTCATTAATATTTATGAACATTTAAGGTATTAAATATATATAGAGTGTGTTGAAATGTTCAAATATGACGAGTGTGTATATGCATTTTTAAACTTTACTTCGTGCAGTCTACGAAATTATCTATATATAATGTAATTGTCACAAGTTCTTCAAAAAATTAATTTCCCCATTTATCATTCTTAATATTTATATGAAGAAACTTAGAAATTTATACGGAATGTAGTTTCTACGAGCACATAAGCTTATCAATGATGATATTTAACTACATACATATGTGAAATATCCGGTATTATTTAATTTCTTCTTTATCTTCATAAATACATAGTGTCTATTAATGGAGCAAGGCCCCAGCAATAAAATGTGGAATACAATGCTCACCATATGATTTCTCCGGAAATAACGGCGTAGAGAATATGCGGTGACTTTTCAGGTCTAATCATATATGGACGCGTATAATCACGTTGTGCATGCCAAGTTGGTCATTAAGTAATGACATACATATATATATCTATATTACAGACATTTTTTTTTCTTTATTATTAAGACATTCCGTCAATAAAATATAAATTGTTCGACAAAATAATTAAAACCTACTATATATATATAAGCACCTGTCGTCTGGAATTGATGAATTTGTATCACTTAAGCGTTTATAGGTATATAATAAGATAATATAGGTATAGGTCTATTCGATATAGAAAAATCTACAATTTAATAACACTGAAATCGCCATCATTTTTTATTTATATATATTTTACAAGAAATTATATTAGAAAACTGTAGTTTTCATCGCTTGAACTATAGAATTTTTTCGTAAAGAAAATGCCAATTTAAAACTATATTATTCGTTGTAATTTACAAATCATTTTGTTTAAATGTATTAAAATAAATAAGTTTCAAATTTATTCCATAGTTTGTAAAGACTGGGAATCTCTTTCCCGGTCATATGCTTCTGCTCAAACCAAATGTTATCAATTTCTGCTTGAGAAATCTTTAGCATATTACTATTTACTCGGCAGCCACCGTAATACGACCAGACTCTAAAAAAATATTCAATGCCTCAAATACAAATGTTAGTACTTTCAATTGCTAAAATGTTGTTTGAATGATTGGTCGTGATTTCAAATACATCGTTCTTCTGCGATCACATTAGTATATATTCTGAAATATTTTATTTTAGAAACGTCGTAATTGATCGTTGATGGACATTTTATACTAATGTCTTCTCATAAGTTGCCGGAATTGCGATTAACTCGTTACACTTTAACAATGCCGTCATCGGAAACAATTATGTCGCGATTTTGATAACCTCATCATTTTTTTCTATCTTGATTTTTTATCATGTACTTAAATTTGTCGGTGACTCAATTGTCATTCAATGTATTGGTGAGGAAAAAGTTTTTGAAGTTCTTTCGTATAAATTTACTTTATAGGATTTTACGTTTAATGTAATTTATTTGCGTTGAGTTTGATCGTCGCGAAATGCGCGTTCGTGCGAGACTGCATATATTTCACAATAGCAGAACAATAGAAAACCTGTATACAAAGAAACAATTATTCAATATAGAAGCTTAGTATTGTTTACGTGTGCAGTACGCGGTGATAAAAACTAAGGAAAGATCTAATGTTTCTGACACTCCCTCTATCAACGCGCAAATAGATTCTAACTTAAATACTATATAGATATTCAAGGATAACAATTCGGAGCATACTTAACTTTGCAAAACACTTTTGTTAAAACATCAACTCCGCGTTATCTATTGCGTCGGAATATATTTCACTCAACGATGGCCTTGCAATCTGGCCCTTTTCATGAAAAATGAAAACGAATATCCACGTGCTTGCTGCATTGGTGCTTATTAGTTCTATCTTTTATTGACAGTGTAATAACACTACTTTGATTATCATGTTTGTATCACATTGCGAGTCACATCCTAAATCCTTTAATAAATTTTGGATAAGTTCATTGACATACCTTTCTTGGCTTAGTCGAATCGAACCTACTTCCCTTCACGTTGCACACTTTCAGTCCCATAATTTCTTCACATTTTGGACTGAAACGAATACATCTCTATCATTCTTAATTCTATTTCTGGTACTTGAATACTTCTTGGTTTATTGGGGTGCTAGCTCTCCGGTTTACGTAAACTGTAATTACCCCAATCTGATAGTAATTTGGATGTTTTTCGGTGTACATTGCGAAAAGGGAATTGGAACAATCATGGAGCGCATTATTTTCACTGCATTTTGTCTCTTGATTCGATCGCGACTCGGAGAATTTCAAATATTTGTCAGGCAAACTGCTAAGAAGCACGATAGAGAAAATATTCCGGTGGAATTTCAATGCCCGCATTTTCGAGTAAGTCAGACATTTATTGTTGAAAGTGCGGTTAACGTGTTCACTCATCGTTTGATTTGATTGCTTTTTCGTTTGATGCAGCTGCCAATAGAGGGGTGGTAGCCTTCTCACCGGTCCCTTCGATTTGTGCACCTTTTTTAAGTTTCCTTCCAGGCTTCTTTTGACGTTTTTGCCTTCTTGATCTGGCCCCCATCTCGCCGCTGGAATAGCTGCACTCTATTCAAACCTAAGATTAGAATTAGATTCAATTCAACTTATTAATTAAATTCCATTCGTACAATTTCATGAGATTAGATATTTATTGACTATATATTTTTCAATCCCTCTGAATTCTTTTTAAAACTTGAAAATTAATAAAATGATTTAAGTTTTTTTATTCGTGACATAGGTTTCTACGTTACAATTCCATAAAAACAAAAAATTCTTGAAGAACGTAGTAAATTTGAGAAGAAGCTTTATCTATAAACGTATATCTATTCTTTTATATTACACTTAAAAAATCCATTCCTAGAAAAAATAAAATTCGTTTCCTTATTTATATACAGATGGTTTTGGAGATTTTGGAGTTATTCGATTTTTATTCATAATATTTATAATATTTACAAATATATATATGGAAATCTACGAGTCGCGATAATATTTAGATCTATAAATACAAATCGATCCAATAACTCCAAAATCTCCATAAGTATCTGTAATATAAAAGAATAGATACATTTATAGATAAAAAGCTTCTTCTCAAATTCACCACATTCTTCAAGCAGTTTGGTTTTTTATAAATATCTATTTATAATTTAAATGCATTAAAATGTATCAAAGTATTATTGATATGACTTACCTTTGTTATAAATGCGAATTCGTTTATCGACACCGACGAATCCATTTCAATATATTTTTGTTTCCTGCTGGTCCCCTTTAATACATTTTTTTCTTTTATTCTAGATTTTCTCCATCGTTTACCTGTCCACAGAATAAGTATTTATTTATAAATGACTGCGTAAAATATCTAGGTATATATACTTAACATGAAGAAAATGTACTGGCTCATTGGAAAAAAGTCAGAGCTTACGACCACAAATAAAATTCTTTTGTATAAAGGTTTAGAGTTTTTTTTTTTTTTTTTTAAATGCTAACCCCTATTTTTGACCTCGGAATCAGCAGTATAGAGTGGGAAAAATTACGTTCATAAAACGATATATTTTCAAGGTCGTGGCAAGGTCGATTGAAGGTGAAATCGAAGCGGCAAAATATTTCGTATTCAAAAGTTGTTATAAGGATGGAGAGAGATTAACCTTCCGGTACCAACGACTTTGACTTGATTTCGAAGGTTTTATTTCAAGGATATAGTGGTTTTTCGGAATCTTCGCACCTATTCATTCGACCTTGACATGGCCTTGTCCAAAATATAATCATTTTATGAACGTAATTTTTCCCGCTTTCTACATAGCCGATTTCGTGGTAAAAAAATGGGGGTTTCAATGAAATAGAAAAAATAAAAGACACTATATAACCATCAAATGACCTTGAAAATTGAGTTCAAGGTCAAGGTCGTCGGTACTATTGGGTGGCCCCTTCTGACCCCTTCAACTTTTGTAGAGCACATTTTTCATTGATATCGTCCGTTTTTGCAGAGGTCGTCCTTATATATGTAGTGGATCGATTAAAATGAAACACCCTGTATATATTCAAGCGCGGTTAAATATATATATTTTTTTTATATAACATTGCGGCGGTACAATTGGAAAGACAATGAAAGATCGTTCGAGTTCAACTTTTATACGTTCGATTCGTCATTTATTATGTCTTATCTTATTTCTCGTGATCTTTTTCGTAGCTGTCATCATACATATATATATATATAGTTCGACTTGCACTCTTACATAAATATATAGAGTTATATATATATACCTATATATTTCATGACGGCATGCAACATCATATGACAATGTGCAAAAAAATTTAACAATGGTCGACGAAATGTGCACGCGAAAATGCAGCGACAGTAGCGGCATCGAGTTGCCAACGAGCTGCAACAAGTCAAGGAAGTCTCGAATCATTCATTCGCGCTGATTCGCCAATATTTGCACAGCATAATATACAGGGTATTTCATTTTAATCCGACCACTCCGATACCTCTGTAAAAAATGAATGATATCAAAAAATGACCTCTACAAAAGTTGAAGGGGATAGAGGGGGCCATCCAATGGTACCAACAATCTTGACCTTAAACTCGACTTTCGAAAAGTTTACGTTCAAAACGATATTTATACGATATTTTCAACAAAGTCATGGCAAGGTCGAATGAAGGTAAAATTTACGAAAATATATCTGCGTGGTCGGATTAAAATGAAACACCCTGTATATATATGCACAGATAAATTCCCTGATGTGTATATATATAGCGATGTCTAGATGCAAGGATGCGGTAACCCTTTTTTCCAAACTGCTATTATATATATAGTGTATATATATAGCGAAAGTAAAAGAACAAGCCATAAAAGATGAAACGCGTGAAACGAATTAATCCGAACCGAATGGATTAATGAATTCTCGGGAACTCGTCGGCAACCGCGAACACGTACCGCCATGCATATCATATATATGTATATACCGCGACTATACATACACATGCACGCGTGCATATATTATGTACATACATATCGTGCAGTAAAGTGCACATATCTATATGTATGTAGTTTCGCATGGCAGTGATTTTAGTGTAGTTTTGCAGCGATCAAGTTTCGTTTTCGTAACGACGAAAAATCGCTTCGTATACACACATATACACAATTGTATGCATGTGTAGTTGGTGTTCTATACGTGTCTATCATCGGTGTATACACCGTATTAGGCAATGTTTGTGTGTGCCGCGCGGCATCGTGCAGCACACGCGGGTAACGGCGTGTCGGTGTATATAACGTAACCGTGTGTAAATATCCATTCGTTCGGCGCAATAATTGAACGCAATCCTCGGTATACATGTACATCAATATGTATATTTATATATTTGCGCCTTTTCGTGAGCGATCAGTCATCAGTGACGTACATGTATGTATATATATTTCTTGACCGAATAAGAGTAGCGGCAGGACTGGAGGGATTCGGAGAACGGCGTCAACGGGAAACGAGCGACGGAGAATATGAAGTGAACCGTGAAACAGAGGGAACAGTACTTAATGCTCGCGCATCAGAAACCCTAGAATACGCTATAGTGAGGTGGAGGTGAGATACTAGTTGCGCTCTGCGCGCTCAGTTATAAAAGCTGGCTGGATAGGGAGAGGGGAGAGGCGAAGAAGGGGAAGGGAGCATAGGCAGCTTGTGCTGAGGAAAGTGTAGCGGCGGCGACGGCACATCAAGACTGATGCAGAGTACACCGTCGACGTGCTGACACACTGTACTGTACGGGACGGGCGGTAGCCAACCTCGAGGAAGAGGGAAAATAGGAGCGCGACGAAAGTGAGCGAGTGAGAAAACGACGAACAGTGTTCTGCGTCCGCGTGCGCTGCTCCTCGCCGTTTCGCGCTCGTTCGCGATTGTGCTCAACAGCCGCGGTTCGGAAAAAAAAAAAATTATAAACGAGCGATCGCTGAAAAGCCGCAATATGACGACCGTCGAACCTGAGACGCAGGATGATAAGGCGCCGATCAGCAACGTGGAAACGGAGTACCTGGAAATCAACTCGAAAGGTGCCTGGGGAGTTTTATATCAGGTATGTACGTAGACGCGAAATTCCGTTCTTCCTTTCGTTCCTGCGTCCCTCTGTCTCTGTCTACCGTCCGTTCTATCGCGCCCTACCTCTCCCGTCTTCTCGGAACGCAGATTCGTCATCCCGACCTTAACGGCAGAAGGTCTCGCACTCGCAATGCTTACGAGGTCGCGAAAAAGACCTCGCTATTTGTCACGTTTACGTGAGCGAACGTCGCTCTCTTCTGCTTTTCCTTCATCGTGGCTCCATTACACGAAAACACAACACCCGGCTTTGAAGCATTCGACATCCGTTTGCTTTGGAAACCTGGCCGAGGTCGTTTCGCTTCCAGGGAGAATAAACAATAAACAATAAATAAATATAAACACAACTCGACACACTCGTGAATCCAGTTATCCAGCGTAACTCGATTTCACTTGTGAAATTCAAATCCTCACTTTGGAAAATTTACCAGTTTTCTCGTTAAACACCTGACAAATTATATCGATTATGTCAGGCTTGCACAGGTGTTCATAGAAACTAATTTCTTAAGGGAATGTCCCCACAACCTTATCGCTTGCTTTCGAGCATTTCCATAAATTTCAATCCCAGTACGTTTTAAGCTCTGATTCTGTAAGACTTCTTAAGCTACAAAATTCCGAATGGATGCACTCCATTATTGAATGACCAAGGTTTAAATCCTTCTATTCTAGAATGACTGAAGATATAATTGGTCACAGTGCAATATACGTATAGACGTTGAAGCAGGAAATGTACAATTAACCAACGATTAACTTGGTATCTTTATAATATACTCCATTCACTATCAACAGTCAGGCTCAGATTTCTGTAAAATATGTAACGTAAGAGGATATTTATATTTTCATGATTCTGAAAATATATATTTTCGTGACTCCGTAAAGTATTAGGCCCTTTCGTTGTATGCTGAAAAGAGAACCAAATTGTTTGTAATTCTAATTTTATATTTTTCATAGTTACATTATAACTTTAATTTTATTAAATTTTTTGTCGGAAAATTTATCGAAATACAAAGTAGATACATGATTGTATTTATGTAAAATATTTAGTTACTTTAATGAAATTATAACCAAGAAATTTATTGAAATAATATATTACATAACCTTGTAGTGATAATATCACAATTTATAAAATATTTGATTAAAAATTTTATATATAATAGTATCTTTTTATAAAGAATTATATACAATCCTCTTATAAATATGAAAAAAAGAACAATAAAATAAATCTGAAAAAGACCAGAAATTGAGCAGACGCAATTCAAAAAAATTTAATCCGAAAAGTTGTCTTCAATCTATTCAGTGTTTACCCTTGATTAATTAATATTATTGTAATTAAAGTCTATTTAAAATACCTTCTTTAATCATAATATGACCAGTTTACTTATTAAGCAATGATATTGATGCATTATCTTAAAAGTACAAAAAATAATTGACAGGCTTACATTCCAACATTAAAAACTATCCAAAATCCGAAAGTACTATGTCAAGTCAAGTAAAATATAACATGTAGATAAATAACTGCACCTACCGTGTGATCTGGATGTCAAAATAGAAAAATTTTATATTTTCCATCTATATTAATGCTATTTTCATTGTCCTTGTAATGCTTACCGCTGAAATGACTCATATTGATTGCAGATTGGCTGTCAGTGACATTTCAACTACATTTCCCTATTGTAATTGCCGATTAAATATATATATATTTTTTTTTTTTAAGTAAACTGTCCATATTTTATTCTTTGAAATTTTAAATTTCCGTAAAACTAATATAATATTTTTATCAGTAATTTATTTATATAATTATTTGTTTGTTAACAAATTTAGAGATATGAAAATTAGTAAGGCGCTGAAACCAACAGTCGATTCGGAGCAGCAAATTTGAAAAATAAAGGTTCCGCTTTAACACAAAACACATAATACAAGATATAAATGTAAAACCATACTGAAATCATTAAAATCACGAGAACCTCCTTTTTTTTATTCAGCTGCTAAGAATCGACTACTATCTTCAGCATCATTTTCATGCTTGTTACAGTTGTTACCAAGCTAACCTCAAACCAAGAAAAGTATATATAATGTTTTAAACGTTTTTTCTTGAAATTTGTGCTATAAAGGGTGATTTTGCATAACATGAAATTCGCCTACAAAATAAAAAAATAAGAAAACAAATCAAGCGGACATAAAATGTAAAAAATTAATAGATATTGCTATGAAACTTTGTAATTAGGAATTTTTGGGTTGCTGATTACGAATCTGAAAACAGATTTCGAAAATTAATATAATATAACTAAATTAACAAAATCTAAGTTCAGATTCGTTACCAATAACCTCTAAATACCAAGTTTTAGCAAAACCTATTGTTATTACATTTTATGTTCGCCATATCGGATCCGACATTTTTAATATTCAACAACTGATAAGGTATTAGTAATGCGACCTCTACAAATTTTCAGAATGTTATTATTTCGTTTTGGCACGAATTTATTTCAACAAATTTTTTTTTATACTAATTTATTATTGACAATAATTATTTTAAATAGGTGTGCAATATTGTTATTTTTTCAACACTTATCAGACTTTTGGGAGGGCAAAAAATTGAAAAATTAATGAAATCTGGGTGGTTACTGGTATTCCCACCGTAACTGGTAGGATTAATTGATTTTGACGAACTTTTGGAAAAATATTCTTTAATTTATATTCCTTAGGTTAAAAAAAAACAAAACAATTTTTATCGCACCTTACAAAAGAAAAAACTTTATGTAAATACTAATATTTTTTGCAGCATATACGAAGTGAGTGTTGTAGCTACAACTATACGTACGATGAGTGTAAAAAGCCACAAAACCGGACTTTAAATCGTTATAGAGATGTATCGCCATACGATCATACAAGAATCGTTCTCAAGAAAGGAACCTGCGATTATATCAATGCTAACCTTATTAAAGTAAGAATATAATTTGCGTGACTTATTTTACATATAAATTTTTCAAACAGAGATGGCTAGTGTCATTGATCAAAGATTTTCACATATTTTAAAATTGTTTCAAGTCTGGTTTTAAACCATATTATAGTAGATAATTAACAGTAATGATACTGTCTTTTAAAATTTATACTTAAGTCAATATTCACAGTTGTTTTTGAAGTTTCGAGTAGTGCTTTCTCTAATATTTTTATATGGAGATTAATAAATGCTTAAATCTTCAATTGAAATTATCAGAAATTCTAGTGTTTTTGATAAATTAATAAATAATTATGTTTAGGTGGAACGTGCACATAGAAAATACATCTTAACACAAGGACCACTCGCAAACACGTCTGGACATTTTTGGTTAATGGTTTGGGAGCAGAATAGTATAGCAATATTAATGCTAAACAAAGTCATCGAAAAAAATCAAATAAAATGCCATCAATACTGGCCGTTAGAAAATTCGAAAAACGTAGTACTGACATTTTTAGATGTAGGATTAAAAGTGGAATTCATCAGTAAAATTGAAACATCCGATTATACAACTAGAACACTCAGGTAAACTTACCATAAAAATATTTATGAGCTGCATTTTTCTTTGCATTGATAAGGCACGTACGTGTAATATCTTCACTTTCTTATGCAGTTTATAAAGAATATGAAGAGATAAATTAGTCGAGATAAAATTGAGATATGTTTGCTTTTATCATTGGTTACGTATTGACACTTTATTTTCAAGATTTGCAAAATGAAATATAAAACTACTGTAAATTAATATACTATAATAAGCTTGATGTCTCTTTTAGATTGACAGATTTAGAGACAGATGAAAGTAGAGAGATTTTACACTTTCACTACACAACATGGCCAGATTTTGGAGTGCCTCAAAATCCTACAGCATTCCTTCGATTTTTAGTTGAAGTCAGAAAATCTGGTGCTCTAGACGAATCTGAAGGGCCAGCCATTGTTCATTGTTCGGCAGGAATCGGGCGATCTGGAACATTCTGTCTGGTTGATAGTTGTTTAGTAATGGTACGTAAAAAATACGAAATTATCAATAGTCGTTCAGTTTATTAATAATCATTTTTTACCAGATTGAAGAAAATGGATTAAACTCTGTAAATGTAAGGGAAGTCCTATTGGAGATGAGGCGGTCAAGAATGGGTTTGATTCAAACACCTGATCAACTCAGATTTTCCTATGCGGCTATTATCGAAGGATCAAAACGTCTGCCTGATGTGGTAATATTATATTACTATAAATAAGTACTGCTTGATATTTTTTTCAATATAAATGAAATATTCAGAATTAATTTATTTCGCTTTTCAAATTATACTTGTTAGTGTTTAAATACAATTTATATTTCCAGATATTTCATAGAAGTTTAACAAATTTTGATTCACAAACTACAAATTAAAATATCAATATTCTATTTTGTATGTGTAAACGAAAATTAAAATCTTATAGCGACATAATTTGATGTTGTTTTAGAATACCAATAATATCTAATAATAAATACAAGCTAATCATCATATGCTTAATTATAACAAATCATTTTTAATTTGAAGGGATTGTACAAAATTTATTACTCAAAAATAGATTTAGTATTTCTTTTCAAAATTGCATGAGAAATATTTCTGTCATTAAAGGCAATTCCTGCATTTCTGTCTGTATTATTCTATTAATTTCATTTCTAACTCTATCAATACTACACTGTTCTGCATTTTACTCTATGTCATTATTTTCATAATTTCCAGACTGATGATCTTAACGACGTGACTAACCATTATGACACAGTGAGCAGTGTCTGTAATTCGTCGATAGAAGAAGACGACGAACCACCCCCATTGCCGCCTCCGCGAGGTGACTCCTTAACACGTAGCATGATGTCAGATTTAACGCCAAGTCCTAGTAGTGAAACTGGTAATTGGTCCATTTTTAATTACTCCTCTTTCTTGGTTTATCGCGTTGCTTATCGTTATTTTACTTTAAACGCATCTCATTTAATGCTTTATTATCAATTAGTGGAATATGTGAATGGCCCACCAGACAAACCGTTACCAAGGGAGCCCCCAAACCGCATCGACCCCAACGCCAGTCCGTCTGTGAACAACTCAGTTGGTGTTTCAAATCATGTCAATGAACCGAACACCACGTCTGTCATTGGGGAAAATTCTAACGACGGAGAAAACTCTTTCCAAAACAACAGTCCACCATCCAGTCGACCACCCAGTCCACCATCCAGTCGACCACCCAGTCCACCATTAAGTCCTGACTCGTAAGTATTTATATAAAGTTAATTATATTAATAATATTTTAATAATTATGTTAATAATATTTGTTAAATTAATAATTTGACATTAAATGCTATGGTTAACATAATTTTAGCTTAGATTGTCAGATTATGTTTTATTAGTTACTTATGTGGTGAGTTCTAGAAAAAAAGCGAAAATTGCCAACTTGACTGTTTCCTATCAAAACCAACTTTACAATTAATTAAATAGCGGTCAAGAAATACAAAATGTTGAAACATTCTTCTAATGTTCAAATATAATACAAAAATAAAATAATCTCATGATTAATGAAAGCATTGAAGTCATTAAAACTATAAATTTAAAAAGCTGGGTTCCGTTAATGTTAATAATAATCTTCTTACTAAAGGACCCTTGAATGTGGTAGGTTAGGTATATAATTAATGCAACTTCCCTTTTATATATGTTTATTTATGTTGATTATTGTATTTATATGTTAATTTTATTAATTAATGAAATTTATAATAGTTTTACCTTGACAGAATTTCGGAGAACCATCAACATAATCATTTATGATTTAAAAGAAAAAAGTGGTTTATTTTCGGAGGGTAAACGTCGAAAAATGTGTATATATTTTTGTAATTTATTTTTCAAACAAAATGGTGGGATTATATGACTTTCTAATATTTTTTTATTAAGTTTAATATAGTATTTATTATTGTTTTTGTTGAATTCGTTTTTATTTCATCTAGTCGAAACAAAGAATCAGTTCAGTCAAATAAGTTTTATTCCTTTTTTTAACTCTATATCATTTCTATATGCAGATTTCATAGTGACAAACTATTTAATTCCAAACTTATGTATATTTTTAGTATTTTTATGATCTCCTTTCAAGTAGAACAATTCATTACTAAAATCAAATGTGATCCGAAATCAGACATTGACAAATTATGAATATAAGAGCAACTGCGTGACTGTTATGTTCTTGTTACTGCATTTCATACCTTCATATTGCGTATGTTTACGTTTTATAGGAGAAGAGACTTGCGTCAACGGCACATGGAAAAAAAAAAGGACCGATTGGCGGCGCAGGTACGGGAGATGAAACGTCGACAGCAGCAATCGGAAGACTGGCAGAAACTCAAGAGGTCATTATTTTCGCCCATTTCCATAGGCATAGGAGCGGCGTTAGTCGGTGGGGGTGTTTTAGCAATCTGTGGCTACCTCTATACGCGCGGCTAGGGTATACTATTTAATGACTTTTGAGTAATACAACTTGAACGAAGTATACTAGAAATCTAACTATATCAACGTTGCAAAAGCGCAAGTGTCGAGCATTCGACATGCGACAAAACAAGAGGCCTGAAGCCAGTCTTTGCGCAAACTTTTACACGTCCATTCATGCCCTGATTCTAATGCTTAGTGCCATTAAAAACGATAAAGTATCTTTTTTATCCAAAGTTTTCCCTCTTCTATAAAGTCGACTTTCTCAAAAGAAACTGGCAAGCGAAGGCAATGAACTCGGCCTCTTTGTAAGAATTTCACTAATGAATTATCGCATGTCAAAAGTAACAATGTTCTTTGTGCCGTATGAAATCTGAAGATACTATTTTTTTACCTAACGCGTTGCCTCATTGAGACACTAAGGTGATTGTTAATTTTGAGAAAGACACTGCCAAGTGTCAATCAATACGTTCCATCCCTAGTTTTGACTTTGCTACAATTGGAAAGCCTACAGAAATTTAGTTGATATGCGCTCGACACAAATGCACCATCACAATCATGCACTGTCCATAATGTGTGCAAAGCCTCGCTGAAAAGATGGAGAGCCTTTCTATGATTGCTGAAAGAAACCATTAAAGACAGAACTCGAGTGAAATTCCAATTTTTATAACATGCGACATAGAAACGTTGATTTAGAAATGTTAGATTGTGATCAATTTAAGTGATAAATTGATGAAAGATTATTCAGTATCTTTCAAATATTTGAGTGAGCAGTATGTATAGTATGCCGAGCGAAAACTAATAATCTAGGAGAATCCTAGTCTCTCGAACGAAGGTCACATAAAGAATGAAGCTCGAACTTATCGGCGTCGCTTACTTCGTTCTCCAGTTTGCGAATTATTTTGATATTTGTGACAAAGACAAGAATTATACTACGGTGAACAAGATTTGGACATTTTTTATCGAAGGACAGAGACAATGAACCGTGATACGTTGCCTTCCGGGCAATGAACTTTCTCGTTTTTTAAAGCAAACCAAGATGAGTAGTGAAATCAGTGTACGTTGTATGTATAATAGTGTCTAAAAAGTGAGAAATATTGTCGATTATGAGACTGTTCGCTCGCAAATCGAGCGTCGGAAAGACTGAATATTCTTAACGTTAAAAAAGACGACGAGTCATAAAGAAAATGCACAGTTTGATTAAGGAGACAGGATTTCATTTTATCTTTTGCAACGAATACGTTTGAATCTCCGTTATTTCTTAGAAAAGTTTTTGCCTTTTCTGTTTTATTGCCACTATAAAATTAAAAAATCTACCCCCATCAATGGTCCCAGTGACCCTCATTTTCCTAAGTTTCAAGACGGCACTAAATTAGGTGTTCCGTCCATAATTACCTCTGTGACCGTTAATTTGGGCAATAATGCAGAAGTGGTAATAATAATAATAATAACAATAATATAGGAAAAGCAATACTTAAGGAGGCAATGGTAGAGGTAAACAACTGCATTCTGTTTTAAGTAAAAAAGAAAAACAGTTGTATTAACTTATTAAAATCAGTCCGGATCTGAAATATTCTTTTCAAATCTCCTCTATTTCTCTACTTTTCTGGTAAAAATTTTCAAATTTTTATGCCGAATTTTGAACTGCAGTTTCTTATATATTCTAAAAGCTAATTGAAAAATATTGCTTACGTATTCCAGAAATGAATAATAGATACTTTCGAAAGCTTGTCTCCTTAGACTGCCGATATTCACGCTACTCGTAGTTTTAAGTGATTTCAATAATTCGAAAAAAGTATCAAATTGTAAAACAGTTCGTGCAGTCCAGTTCGTTAGGTTTTTCAGACAACTCCGTCTCCGCAAACTATTTGACGCTTACAGTCGACAGAAGTGTACCAATATGTGTAGTCCCAGTTTAAAGATTCTTGTTTATCGTGACGTTTTACTTTTGATAAAGTTCAAGAGAACGACTGACAGGGAGTCAGAATTTCTCGGAGACACGGTGCTATTTAAAAGCGAGAATCTATTTGAGAAAATATGATTGCAAGAAATAGAAAGTGAAAAGAATCTGACCTGAAAATAAGTCAGCAGTAAATGTAACGACACGAGTAAATTTGAAAGATCAATCATTGAAACATGTTCAAATATTCCATTACCGTTTGGGCATCCTCTGTTTGAGTGGTATTCTAAACTTAATGAACTACAGATATCAATGTTACTTTCACTTGTACATATTCCTGATTTGCCAATTTGAGAATATCCCGTTTATAATGACACCAATTTTCATTTGTTTAAAGTTTGATTTATTCAGCGCACTGGACAACATATAATCGTGTTAATTAATTAGATATTTCCTTTATTTTTATACTTTTTATAATTGTGAAGAAATTGCCTGTATGAAAGGAAATAATCGAAACTGATAATTGTTGAAATACACGTAGTATTCGATGCAACTTTCTTCACATTTTTCTGCGCGCCATACATGAGCCAACACGTAACCATGAAACTCAGAAACATAGTAAGTGCCTACAGTATACGAAGGACGATCACAAAAGAAACTGACGCGTTTGACTGTCAAATATATAGGATCGAAAGAGATGTCGCGAGGAAAAGTCCATAATTTTTTCCAAGCCACTGCAATTACGAGATTATTATTTTACTTTCTATTCTTAGAAAGAAATGAACTGTTAAATGTCGCACCACATTACATATTTACTAATTAACTCGTAGAAATTGTCAACTGGCGACTTTTCCTGGTGGTATGATCTATAAAGTACTCAATATAGGCAAGCCTCTTTTTTCTACTAAAAAAGCGAAAAGACAGGTAAACTTAGCGGAGAATTGTAGACCGTTTCAGTAATCGATATTATCATGTAAAGGATTATTGTTAAATTACTCACTCTTCTGATTCCTTGGATTGCCGGGAAGCGATGCATTCTTTTTCGACCTCCTATTCGTGATTGATAATAGTAATAAAATGAGCGCGGCAATCCAAGGCGAATATTCCGATAAGAAAAACGAACTTTAATTAAGAATAAGTAAGAAAAAAACTGCGTATACATAGATGAGAGACCTCGTTAGAATTTGCCGAGAGGAGAGGCAACAAATGAAAATGAATGACTCTTTCTCTTAAGAAATCCTTGCGCTCGTCTTGCGCCTCAACTAAATATGATAATAGTTTCTGTATTTATACATACAAAGTATATATGTTGTAGGAGACCGTTCTGTACTGCTCGTACATATACTATTTTCACTGTAAACTGACAAGAATGGGTTAAGAATAGAAAAAATGACTAGAATGCTAAAAACGAAGAATAGAGTCAAGTTTTTGAAAAATGCGCGTACGAAAATTACTACGCAAATGCTCACTGGACGCGTGAAACGTATTTTGTACTGAAGTTCTATAAGACCGTTATTATTATCAAATCCATTAATTAGCCTTTGCAGCGAAGCAATTCGATCGCACCCCTTCCGTCTATACCCCCATCGACAGCCAATAATTTTGCGAACATTTCCGCCCGTGCAACTAGATAATTGCAAGCAATGCATATAGCATGGCGAACAAATGTTTTGCACATGATAACAAAGTGGTGACATTATTAATTGTTCAATCAATAATAAAAAAAGTGTTGGAGTGAGTGATAGAAAGTGAATAACTAGTGTGCATTCCTGTAATTTGTTTTCATTTGCGCCAATAAGGAAATGAGTTGCTTATACAATTATGCACCGCCGTTACAAACTCTTTGTTCTCCTCATTTTCGACTAAACTTTGTGGTTTATCTCGACTTTAAAACTAATTCTTTTTTATTTTTTTATTTCATTTTTTGCATGCAGCTTTATTAATTTACATATTTATTTTTATTAAACATGTTGACAATTTAATTATTAATTTTTTAGTTTATCAATATTGTGTATTAAAATTAAATAAGTAATTACTCATAGTAAATATTCTCTTTATTTATGTATTTATTTTTCTTTACATTATTTTGTTTTATTTGCACGATGTATTCACTCTTCCTTATTGATCGAAGAGACAGCCTCGAATTCAAAAATGTTTTGTTTTTTCGTTGAAGGGAAGATCGGTTACAACGGTTGTCTTTTTATCTTTTTTCTTTTTCTTTTTTCATTTGTTTTTTGGTTTGGTTTTAACTGACTTGAGCTTGTTTGGTATTATAAAAACAAACTCCCACTTAAATGTGTTTTTTGCTTATCATTTAACAGGAAATTCGAATAGTTATGCATTGAACATACCGATCTTCCCGACAGAACCAAAAAGCCTTAACGTAGTGATTTCTTTGCAGATCGAAAAGTGACGCCAGCGAGCAGAGTGAAACCGTTCAAGAGGAAGAAAAGTCTGACAGTTGAATCGCCACGAGAAAAAAGGCGAACCACAATTGCACGCCAACGCCGCCGCTTATTCTCCCTTTGTTCCTCATTTCATCCTTTACACTTTTCTCAGCCGACGTCAGCGTCGTTATTTCCCTCTCTCATCATTAGCCCTATCAACGATGTTTATTTATTATTTTCTCAACACAGCATCATTACCATGCCTTGGCGTAGAGGTATATAAGGCCACTGCGGTCTATAATGATTCCATTCAGGAATCCAATGCTGTATTTTTTGCTTTCATTTGTCATAAATATCCAACATAAATTAAAAAGTACCTCATGATTGCAGCGAACAAATTTTTTAATTTTGTTCGAGCAACGGCTTTAAGGGAAATTTATGTTTTTATGATCGATTTGGTTATTATTACAGTTCTAAAGCAAACAAATGATCTTTTGTTGAATCTAATTCAATTAATTAAATTTATTTTTAGTAATTAACTGTCATTTACTATTTATTTATATATATAGTAGAAAATGTGCTTTATAAAGTTGCCTTTCATTTTGTACCGCCGGAATGAAAAATGATTGATGATGAATACTTGCATGGCGTAAGTTCATTTTTCTTTTACTGTAAATAAAATTTAATCATAAAACAAAAGAAGCAGTTTTTTATATTTATTTTGTGTACTATTTACGCCGTTAAAATTAATAGTAAAAGCAGAAAAGATTGAATGAAAGTTTTACCGATGATTTTTTATCTTTTCTTGATTTTACCTCATCGTTCTTTCCGACATCAACGCGAATGTCGATGTTGGAAAATGTTTTAGATCGTCTTGAAAAGTTTTTTAATGTTTCCAAACAAATCGGTGCAGTGAGCCCGAGATTAAATTAAAACTTGCTGTAAATTTGAAATTGGAAAAATCATACGAACAACCTGAAATTACTATAATAATCATTTTCAAAAAAAAAAAAAAAAAAAAAAAAAGATTTTTAAAAAATGAACAAATTTAAATTTTTTTTTTTTTTTTAAAATTTTAATTTAAAAATATAATAATTATTTTTTAGATACCGAGCGTGAAAGTATCTCATCTGTGATATATATTATAAAAATTAATCTAAACATTTTTAAATTTATATACAAATTAAAAATGAACATTTAACGAAACTACATATTTCGTAAACAAATATCTATTTGTTGAGGCATTTATTATGTATTTCAAGTTTCAATATCAATATTTTAAATCTGTAAAATAGGGGTTCGCCCCTGCGGCCTTCGGCCGCCAACCCCACCAAGGGGCTCGCCCCCTGGACCCCCGGCTCGCTTCGCTCGCAAGATTGTCTTGATTCGGGCCTCAATAATTCAATATACTTCGCGACTGCAGCCTACGGCCGCAGCCGCTCAGTCCATCTTTCGTAAACTTTATAAAGTTTTTATAATTTAGTCTACAATATGAGTTTAGTCAACCGCAACCATTCCGTG
>JAPYZR010003809.1:0-13465 GCA_030522945.1 Trichopria nigra
ACATGAAGGTATTTTTTTTATTATCGTGTAAAAATTAAATCGGGTCGAAGGCAGGGGTTGAAGACATGAAACTCGAAATGTCCGATATGCTGTACGTACATACGTACGTACGTGTGTTCGCTCGATAACTCACGAACAAATAAACAGAATAACTTCGTCGACCTCTTTTTGGATATGCCAAACTAACACGCAGAACTGATTAGATTTTGGAATATATCCACCGTGTGCTTCACGTCGCAAATTGACGTTTTTCCCCCCAACTCCGATTTTTTTTACTTTTTTTTCATTCGCTTTTTTTCAATTATCTCATGAACAAAACGTCCTAACAATATGATTTTTTTTTAAAACGCGCAGTTCGATGCGCCCGAAGTTATGGTTGAATTCAATAAATCATTTATTGATTTTAATGAAAATATTATTTTTTAATTACATTTAAGTTGTTAAAAATAATTTCATCATAATTTATTTTTAAATTTTCTGTCACTACCTATATTAAATTATTAAATCTCCCCTTTGTTTTTGAATATACAAAGTGCGCAACAACTGAAATACAATATTGCTTAGAGTGATTCTTTGCCTAATCGATTTGCCTAAATGATTTGTTTTATTAAACTTGCAATCGAATTAAATTTTAATAGGACTCTTTTGACTGAAATTGTGCGAAGAATCAATCCATGCATTATTGTTAAATATTTGACATCTTATATATTAAATATGTCATTAGTCAGTTAATTAAAAATTAGGATTATTGACAAAAACAACTTAGAAAACCTTTTTTTCCATAATGCGTTATGGTACATTTTATTCGGGGTAATTTTTTATTTCTGATTTTCCGGCATGTCGATTTTCATAGCCATAGTTAGCCACTTCATAGCCATATCAAGATCTACAAAGACTGGAAAATTCTCAATTCAAATGTAACAATTCCCAAATGTAATATTTCCCAATCCAGCAATATACATTTATGAATCTTATTCCCAATCCACAAAATTATATATAAAACATGCCGTCGTCAAAAACGTCGCCAAAGTAAAAATTGTCCTACTTTTCGGTCAAGAATAATAGCTCACCTTATAATCGTCGCCGATATATTTTATCGCGGCTATAATATATATCTGATTTTGGTGCATATAGCGCATTTGAGAAATTGACAAGTACGAGCCAGATGGCGTGTTGTAGATTGGCTGCGGTGGTGAAATAAACGAGAATGCCGTCGATTCAACGAAGTGAGGCACAATATTGCGCGCCCTTTTGTGATGCTACAACGGCCACCCTAAATTATCCAAGTTCACCCTCGCCTTCCCGTTCATTTTAATCTGCTTATGCTACACCCCGTATTCGGGATCTCGCGCGATGGATCTGCCTGCACGGAATTGCATTTATCACCGGGTATTATTTGCAGACAAATGCATCGCTTTTGTTAACGTGTATTATATATGCCAACGGCTGTTTAAATTATTTGTTCATTCTGATTTAGTTTTGCAGATGTAAAAGTCAGTAATCGAGAAATTTGTCAAGGTTACTTTGATTCGTTTACGTTAAATGCAAGATTTTAAAATGATTGTAAACTTTGCGTGAAATAAACGCGAGGAAAACATCGACGTAATCAGAATACATCAAAATCAGTAATGCGAGTGGATGTGATGTCACATCATCACATCATCATCAAAGTGATACAATTAATCCTGATATGGAATGCGTGGATCAAACCAAATTATAATATCTATTTGTTTAAATAAGAAGATTGCATCGAATATCAAGTACAGGATTTCGGAACTCTGAATTAGGCGGGATTAAGTGCTTATCCGTTTGATCTGGTAATTTGATCGTTTTCTTCGTACATACGATTCTATTTACTTTACCTTTATATTGAAGGTAATGATCCAGAAAATTGTAATTCCAGGTTCAATAAAGTCTACTTTACGCACTGTTAGTAATACTTATTGGCTTAAGTTAATTGAAAACTACTTAAAGTTTAATGACAACCATCGAAGGAAAAGAAAGTAGCCAGACGGCCAGACTCCGGTGTAAACGCCCCGTAAAATACACGCTAGATGCTGAGACGGCCAAGATTACATTACAACCGCTCGCATTATTATCTGGCGACGTTTTTTTTTTAATCCGTTCGCGTACAGCCGTAACATTTTTTTTTGTTCGCGCTCGTAACATTCTGCTCATTTTTGCTCCTATCAATCGTTCTCTTTCCTATCGACGCGTGTGATTTCACTGACATCTTCCGTCTTGAACGCGTCGCGACGCAAGGTGCAAAAAGCAACAGCCGTTAAAAAGAGCGCCTCGAAGGTAACTACTCCTTACGGGAGTGTCGATCTAATCAAGGGGACAAGTGGGTCAGGGATTTTTCAGTTTCAATGGCCATAAATCGTCATTAGTCGGCGGATCCTGTTCGCGGACGCCACGCGACCGAACTAAAAGGCAAACTCCTACTATACGCGCCTAACGTCGCGCGGCGTCAAAGTGATTTCTCGTTCAGGAAAGCGGATCAAGTTTTCTCGAGTTCGAGATAGCAGCGATTTCCGGTCGCGACGAAATCGTCACGCGAGTTACGAGAAAGGGAGGAAAAGCCGCGCATCTCGCTCGACGTCCACCCACACTGCCCTTTAAGGAAGTCGTTGCTACATGGCGCGGATGAAGAGCGAGAGGAAATCCGCGAGGAAGATAGCGAATGGAGATGCATGGTCAGGTGCGTATGGGTACAAACCTATATACCTGCGCCGTTCCGGACTTTACGGCGAGGCCAGTGCCATATACAGGGTGAAACAAACGACTCCAGCATCAGCATGGACGCGAGCAATAGCGCAATGTTATTTTCTTACGAGGTTATTGTGTTTTGGAGAGCGTCTGTTTGTGCCGATGGAATCAACGACGTGTTGTTTACATTCTCCAGATGTAGATTTGTTTTTTTGTTTTTTTGCGCAGACGATATGCAAAATACATGGAAGATCATCCGGAGCGTCGGCATTGATCTTGCAATGAGTCAATAATGAGAAATAGATGTTGGATTGGTGGCGGCGACGCGTAATTCCTGGGTTAAGAAATGTCAGCATGGTGCTAAATGATGGTCATGTCTCGTGTAGACGCGTGATTGAAGATTACATGCTGAAGTCTTGATGTCTCATGTGGAAGGTCACATATATAAGGATAGACGTGGCTAATTGGTTAGTGTAGTTTTCGATCTAATTCAGAACATCCGCAACTGGGTTTGAGTTTTTCTTCATCCACGCGTTCAATGTGATTAGCCGCACACTCTTTTCGATTAAGTTTTCGATTTTTTTTAATGATTTGAAAAATGCATATTTCCCAAGTACATCGAGTGATACGTTTCTCTATTAGATATTTTCCAGCAAACTCGAAGCTACGTCTTGAAAACATTAAAAAGTGCAAGTATCGGCCGTAAACATCAGAATAAATTTGCATGCGAGAAATACGGGTTTCACGAAGACAATGAAATATTCGCGCGCTTTAGGAATTTTCTTTAACGTCGAACGGAATTCCGCTGTGCGTTTTCGAGACCATTCGCACCACCTAGAACACCGCGGACATATTTTACTCGTTTATGTTTTTCGCGAACCCACGAGGCTCTCTCGCGCACCTATACGTATACTGACATACGCGCGCTTGTCTCTATATAAGCTTGAAATACGACAGGCGGGGTAATAGCGCAATGAATAGGAAATAGAACAGAAAACCCTTTGCACATGGCATGGAAGTATTTATCGGCCATAGCTCCGTCTTGAATTACGACTTCCAACGGCGTGGCCGCTTTGTCCGCTGCGGGGGCTGCGTTTTTCCAAGTCCCTTACGATCCTACTCCCTCCTTTATTATTAGAAAATCTACCGCCTTCATTAAATCTCACGCAATGCCGAAGCAACTGTCCGTACATGGATTTACAGTTCATAAAGTGTTGCTGTATTTGCGTTTAAAGCAAAAAAAAAAAAATGTCATATTTCTTTACAAAATAATTTCATTGCACCTCTAATTGGTTGAATAATTCCTATAAATCTTGCTTTCGATTCATTCGTCGTCTTGTCAAGTTTTTCGCGTTCTCGTTTTACTTTCGTTCGTTACTTTATACTTTCTTTTGTGTACCGACATATGGTTCCAGCAATTAAAAGTAAAAAAAAATCACGTAACAATGTGAACATAAAATATAGTCCACAATTATTTCTATTCTGTAGAATGTCATCAATTTTAGTTCAATCATTTTCAAATTGTCGACAAAACTGGTAACAGAAGTTTGATTTGTTGTTTGGAAAAACTAAACTTTTTGCTTTATTAAAAAATTGTACACTCGAACATTTGCACCAAAGTTTTTTCAATTATGATAAAAAATGCAGGAATGTCAATGTATCACTCTAACGTTTTTTTAAAACCATTACAATATAGAACATATCTTATACCACTATTATTGAATTGATACAAAATGCTAATGTGGCATATACGTGAATTATTGACATGCAGATAAATTTCTCAGTTGAAAAGACCTCAGTGTGCCTAAGATTGAAAGTGGAATGTCTGTTAGGAAACGAATTGTAGTTGGCAATAAAAAGAAAAATGCTGATTTATTGTCCTCAATTGTAATAATGATCACGACAAATCAAGAAAGATTAATTATAAGTAAACCATGAAATTCCTTCCACGTATGAGTTAATGTAGGTTAAAGTCGAAAGAGTGGTTCCATCACTTCACTGCGGAATCCATTAATATTGAAATTTTATCGGTAGAAATCACTTTGGCAAATTACAACATATGCAGAACATCAACAATTAAGTTACATTGAGTGCGGCGATAACCTAGAAACTTAGAGCAGATTAATAACTCGATTCGATAAGTCCGTTTTAAACGAACTCGTTTGCCGACCGTAATGACGAATTTTCTCGGTTCACGCAATATTCAGGAAGGAATAAATAATGATTAACAACAATTTTTTGAGCCTGATGTTTGGTCTTGGAAGGCGCCACGAGATGAAAAATACGAGAGCGGACGTTCTATTAGGCAAGGTTGTTGAGGAGTTTTTATCGACGAACTACTGAAATCACGAGGCTTTTAACGCCAGTGAAATAAACTGATCCGATCAATCGTTGGCTCGAATATATAATCGGGGAAAGATTTTCTATCCAATACCACTGGTTGGATCTGGATTATAAATTGTGGTCTTTTTCCACTGTTAATGAAGTGCTTTAGCGCGGCGTTATCTTTCATGAAGACTCTTTCATTAATAGATATATCCGTAAGTAGTGGAAACTCCGCAAAACAGCAAATATCGTATAGCCGTGACTTTCGCGCGAAATAGCAGCTTTCCAAATCTCGATTGGCAGTTACAAACGAGACCGTCGGACGAATTGCTTCCTGTGACGGCGGCAATAATGCAACGTTATCTCACGCAACTACCGAATGCATTAGTAAAATGCGTAAACGCACCCGTGTCGACATTGGATGTGGGACTTTCGTTTCGCGACAGTCGCTCGAGGATTTATGTGCCTCGAACGTTAATGCTACAACTACTTTTTAAGCGGGTTAACTAAGACCGGTAATGGACGCGTGGGAGAGGCCCGGTTCGATCCACCTTCTTCAGTTCCGACCTTCACTGCGATACTATTTCGTTGGAAAAACGCATGGAAATCTTGGATTTCCAAGGATCGGGAAAATTTGTCTCGCATGTCGGGTGACAAAAAGTTCTGGAAAGGAATCGTTCCCTACGGGTCTCTCGCCATTTTCACATAATAGCTGTTTCATGGAATTATCCGGTGTAAATCACACAATGGGAGACGTTAATTGAAAAGGTGGCCTACATTCTAGGAACGGATATCTGCAATTGCACGTGCGTTTACTTACATTTCTGGCCCAATTATGATATTACACGGGCAAACCTGCTTGGTGTGTCTGGGTCATTGGTCAAACAATGGACTCGACGGTTTCACTACGTGTATGGAAACTCGGCGTCGATTAGACAATCCGACCGGACGAAAGTGTTTGGATGCGAAACTGCGCGGATTAGCTGAATGATAGGCTGCGAATCGCTTTAAACATGCTAATAAATGTGCGCGTTAATTATCGTCTCTCATTCTCTCCGGCGGATGAATCATTACCCTTCATTCTTGATGTTAGCGTGGCATAAATTGTTGGCGCGTTGAAAATCTATTACTTCTGCAAATAATGCATTTAAAATTTGCCTCAACAATATAAATTATAGTCAACGATGAAGTGAAAATAGATGTACGCCTCGAAAGCGTCATCTTTATCACGAACTTTTCGAGTAAACCATCGAGTATTGATTGTACGGACTCGTGCAGTATATCTCCGGTAAAACCATTAGGCAATCGTGATGAGTTTTAGCTTCCATTAAAATCGATTCGCAATTCAATACCGTACAAACTTTAAAACCAGTTAGTCTATCCTTTAAGACTTCCAACGTGCCCCCGATGTGATTTGCGAATCAGAATGACCTCTTCGCCTTCAGATTGTCAGACCTCCAATCAAATTGCCAAGACTCTCTACATAACTACGTATTGAATGCCCTTTCTAAAAAAAAAAAAAATAGGGTCGGTCACGAGCTACTTCTTTTTCACGGCAAGCCTGCAGTCATCTCTCCGAAGATCAAGGATTTTCCTCCGTTCACGAAATAGCAAAGCGCCCACTTAATCTTGAAACCTAGAAACCTTAGGATCGATTTCCCATGGACGGCGAAAATTGCCGCTCGAACGTCGGAATTCCATATTTTCTCTTTTTTGAAAACCTTGAATTTACATCTCCACGGACAAGGTTGCATAAGTCCGTAAAAAATTTTTGAGTTGTGATACATTTCTAGGGAGATATCTGGAATTTAAGAATCGCGACACGGCGCGGCGCCCTAATTGCAACTATGGGAAAGTATGCAATCAGAATGTGTCGTAACCACCATGCATCCGCGTCTGTGCATATACGAAACGTGCGATGTCGGAGTTCACCAAGAGCATGCGGTGCTTCCCGTGTACGCGAACGTTTAATTGCACACACGCCCACGCAACGTGCCGGTGTGTCCCATTATTTTTCCTTCTGAATTTCTACGGACGATTGCCCGACTGCCGGAAGGAAATATCTCCCGTCCGTGTACGGATAATTGCGAGCGAATTAATAAGGAACCCGCCGTTGAAATGGAAAATATGAAATTACTGGAAATCGCAAGTGACAGGAGTTCGTTATTTGTTCCTCATCTTTCGTAATGCCGTAATTTGGGTGCATGCGGTAATTATTGTACGTAACGAGAAACGAGGAGGATAGAGTGTGCCTCGGCGTCGTGTCAATCGTACAGGAACTCGTATTTTTTAATTTCAGTTGCTCCTTGGGAAGAATTATTCAGGATGCTTGTAAGGCTGACACGAACTAAAGTTTGTCTATAAGGAAGTGTTTTTGTCTTTTGAGAAGTCATTTTCAAAGTCATTTTTACGATAAAGCCTCCTTTCATGTGCCTGTTTGGGAAACTGAACAAGTCTAAATACAATGGAACGGAGACCTGTTACTTTATTGGAAAAGTCTACTTGGAAAAGTGTCTTTAGCGATTTTTTCTTTGGTAAAGGGTATTGCTAATGTTTTGGAGAAGCATAGGATGTCCCTTCATTTGGGTCCTTTTGTAGATGGTATTTTAGAATTCCTTAATTTCTCTTTTGATGACTTGAACAATATTGCCTCCAGTTGAAGTTCATATTTGTTGTCTGGATACACGTCTACAACCATAGGATGTAATTTCTTTTTGGGAATATCCTTCTCTCCAAAGTTCTTTTGAAGAACTGGATCTGACTTCTATAAAATGTTATTTGGATGAAGGGAATATCGATGGACAAAATGTTTTAAGGAAGAGTCTTAGCTGGATGTTGTGGATGTGACGTTTTCACAGAAAACTCCTCTCTTTTTAACTGCTACTTTTGGGTTGAATAACTTGCCTAGAAAATAACAGGACTATTTCGAAAATAGTCATTTACCTTGTTGGACCTAGGGATGCATATTTCAACGTTCCACTATCAGTGTAAGGGAGAGAAAATGGTTGCCTTCTTTCGGTTCATTGCAATATATGACGTCACAGATCTGCACATATATATCCATTCAATAAATCTTTTAGTCATTTCCGACCAAACTCCAAGTTTCTTGAAAATAATTGAAACAAGGCGAAGAATTGGATGCACCCAAAAGACAGGGCGAGAGGGAATGGAGTGATGAACGTCGATCTTCCTTTCTCCCTCGCGTGTGCCGATAACGTTAAAGGCGCGAAAGGGAGTAAGCAGTCGAGAAGAAGACGAAGAGAAAGGTTGGGTTCGCCGTGCATTGCCTTTTCCGGCAGGTAGACGTCTCGAAAGCGGACAGTCGGTACTGCATCACACGGGTCTTATCATGCGAGATGCATCGTGTCGACCTCCGTCGTTTTATGGGTCGTCTATAGGAAATGACAGAGAGACCGTTCGGGGACGTCACCTCGTAACAAGGCGACCTCTGAATCGATGTCCTATGCAAATTCGTGTCGCGATTCCCGCGCTTCGATGTGTGTATATGTATACATATATATACAGGTAATTCGCCGTCTCCCTGTCTTTCTGCTCTACCTTCGTCCGACATCTTGTACACCATTGCTGCCCACCACGACGACATCGCTTCGACCCAATGATTTTATTGATTCCAGCTGGGTACCAATGTGTTTCGTTTCAGTTTCTTCGCCAGAACAGACAAAGGACGCGATCTCCTCGCCGGCGTCGATCTCCTTCGCTCGAGCGAGAGCCGGTTCTGGATAATTCCACATTGTGGTCTAAACCCGGCGAAACCGGCAATTTTTCGCGAGTTCCAATTACGCGTCATTAACTTACTTGTTTGACGAACTGGAAATTGGGTAATTTTTGTAATTTACCGTGGAGCGTTCATGGAAATTTCGGTAAAAATAACGTCCATAACTATTTTAAACGCCCGATAATGCGATGATAATGAGTCGTTAGCAATAAGTACTTAAATAAATAAGTAATTATTCATTCGCGTTCAGTTTTCACACGAACGTTAGAGTAAATTACTTACTCGCAAACTACATTTTTTAGAATACTCAATATATTTTCTGGAATATTCTAGAAGTCAATTGATCCTCATTGTAGGAGGTAGTAAAATACATTTTTGCAAACGTTTACGTGAACCGTCTTATGTAAATGTTATCGTCTCGTTTGGGAGTTTTCAGAAAGAGATCAGCTAGAAAAGTTTTACTATTGGAGCATTACTCTCGAAGAATAATGCCGTTGGATAGGGAAATCGAGATAGCCGCCAGCGACGAAATTAAGTATTAATTTGCCAATGCTGAGTGATAAAGAGGACCATAATTTCAGTAGCAAGACAATCGTATGTACAGGAAAGTTCTCTCGAGCATGGGAATGATAATTGCGACATCGAGATTGATCTCGGCGTTAATTAGCCAACTACACAAGCCAGGTCGCCTGTATATAGGCATCGCACGATTAAGTATTGGGATATAGTGACAAACGATTAGCAACGCTCAACAATTGCTCGATAGATTGTACGTGTGCAAGTCGCGCGCGTTTGCCGTGTGACTACTTATATAGTTTTCACTGCGAGGCCACACTGGGAGGTCGAGATTAACGCGCGTGGTGAGCATTGTCGAACCGTGCAAACTACCTTCGAACATGTTTATGGACGGCGATTGCGGCTGGGTTCCGTTTACTGTATTTTTGTCCCCGGTGACGTATTGAACGTACGAAAACCTGTTTTTAAATACGACTCAATGCGTCGCCAGGAGTCATTCTTTGGTTGGTACCTATGTGAGAAATGCTTATCATCGGTAGTATTAAGAATGGAATCTTATTATAATTTCAGGATTTTTTTTTGTCGATATGTAGATAAATGTGAGATAGCTAGAAAGCGTTTTTTTTTAAATAATTGGCTAGGAAGTCACTTTTCGAAGTGTACTGGATGATGAAGACATGTCTGTTTATTATTGTCTTTTCAACCACTTTGGTAAAGTGGCTTCTGAAGAAGTTGGGTTTTGTAATGCCAACGTTTTAATAAATGAATGCTCTTGGCAATTAAGGCCTCGATGTGTCATTTTGTCGGACTTCATAGAAAGTCTTTAAAAAAAATGTTAAAGTTGATGTTAATTGTCATATATTTTGATTTCTGATTGATCAAATTTCAAGAAATGCAAGAGGTCAAAAAAGGGTCACGAGTATTTTTTCAGAACTAGGTTTTCTTCGTGTGATCTGGGACAATCATACCTGATGTCTGAAGTAATTGCACGTACATTAAAAGTCGTCTGTCACGCATAATATACGAATGACGTTGTGCAATTATTCACATTTTAGCCTCTAATGACAATGCTGGAGAAATTTGCATATACACGCAGACAATCGGTGGAATTTCTCGGCACGTTCATAAAACGGGAGGAAGAAAATCGGTTTGAAATAAGAGCCGCTTAAGAAGGATGGAGAGCATTGTATTCGACGTTGACAGGGATTTTCTACTATCTCAATCACAATGTCTCGAGTTATTCTGATAATCATGATACCGGTTTTGTAAAGACGTCATAATAATGGGAGTATTTACACCCGAATGAAGTTCTCCGTAAGAGCCTTGAATTACGTTTGAAAAGCGAAACTGACGTTGCAATTCCTTTATCATTTTTTTTTAATTGATCCTTCCACGGAACATGACAATTAAAAAAAAAAAACTATAAAATATAATTTAAAAAATTGTTTACGAATAAAACTTCACACATTGTGGTAATTATATTGTAAATTGATGAAAACCCTATATGCAAATCATTACCAGCGTGACGAGAAAAGTCTAATGAATAGAAGCTATGTTTTAAAATCGTTGCATCTGCTTTGAATTACTCATAATGCATGAAGTGCGATTTCAAATCGTTTGATTGAAAGCAAATGCGCACTTTAAGCGTAAATGTTTTCCTATCATTTTTATATTCCGTACTTTCCGATGTTGTCCTTAAAATTACAAAAATACCATCCGAAGAAGACTTAATGGGTTAATGACCTTATATTCAATTCAGATGATTTTTTGTACAGAGTGTTTTTGATGAAATCGAATATAGACGAGGTTAAAGCACGTGGACGTTTGTATTTTTTTGCATATACCACATACAATAAGGAGTAAAGTTAAAATAAAAATATAACATTGCCAAAAGATCATTTTTAACGATTATGACTCCAATGTAGTTTGCAACGCAGTAGCGATATTGTCAGCCCAATGTCATCATCACTGGACATTACGTATGCAGAAACTCCAGTGCTCAGTTCCACTTATAAAATAAAGTGTCATGTCGTTGGTGGCACGTAGAATCGTATAATCGTGTACGGTCGTGAACCACTCCGTGTACATTCGTGTCCTTTAAGATATTAATCTATATAGCGTTGCTTATGACAGTCCTACATGCGATATCAGAGCTCTCCATATACAGACGGCATTTGGCCAGAATCGCAACGGGGCGACAAACGATTAGCGGCACACCGACATTCCGGAGGTCGAGATTGTCGCATTGTTGCAGCGTTGTCTCCGAGATTTTTCCGCGGGTGCACCTGCCGACCGGTGCATGCACTCTGGCTATTATTAGCAATAGCAACCTCGAGCCTTTCTATCACTCGTGGGCCTTTTTATATCATTATATATACGTGACGCTGCCTACGTCGCGGCTCAATCGCGGTGAGAGGCATTCGTGCGATTCGCCCACGTCAATCCGAGAAAAGAAGGCGAAGCGGACCTTCGACAGCTAATTCTTGATTTTTCAAAAAGTCTACTGATGATTGACAAACAAAGAAGTAAAACGAGATTCAGGAATCTTAGTATTGGTCTTGTTCTTACATTCGCGTCTTTAATGAAGATCCTTTATTTTAATAGTCTTCATATCGTCCAATTGTTACTTTGCAAGTTTTCATGTACGTATATAAATATATCATAAACAATCATCATCCTAAACTATAACATAAATGTTGATATATCAGCATAATCTGTACCATGTATACAATGAGAAGGCTTGGTGGTCTTTTCACTTTTCGCAATACGATAGAGTCCATTTTCAATGGAAGTTTTAGAAACCGAAGGTCACACGCCTTCAAGTTCGAGCGTTTACCGAAAGGTCTATTAGAGGCAATTAAATTACAGGCGATTTTTAAGCCGTCATAATTTCGTTTTAATAGCTCACTGGACGCTACTTTGCCGCTGCTACTTTCTTAGCTCCAATCACTTACGTTTCTACTTTGCCGCATGAGCTCTCGCATTATATTTGATGAGATATAATACATTTCTAATCGATATTATGAGATCTACATGCATTATCTAAGGCAATGTAATCTGAAACAACCTGCGAGCGCAGTCGTGTGTAATTATGTGTTTTGATACTGTATGATACGATGAGAAATGATACAAAGGTTATAATTACGGGAGAGTGAAAAAAATTCAACGAAGGTATATACGTTTACCAGGGTAATAATTATACCTTCACATCATGTGCGTATGAAATTGGCACACTTGACCAATAAATGTCAAAGGTCATCGGTTATCGGAATTTTAGAAATCGAAGACTACTCTTCTTTTCGCTGCTTTCCGCGCTCTTACTTTCTTCCGGTATATTTGGCGAGACTATATATATTACCATGTGTGGTTTATATCGTTTTGCGATAAATCTATCGATCGCGTCATGAGCGCGTCATCGATATGTTTTGAAATTGCATTTGGTAAAAATTGAATAGTGTACACGAGACTCGCGACCGCGTAAACAATAATAATTTAGGGTAATTTTATTCCGTTTCTCGGGTGGATTGTTCAGTGTGCGACGAACAAAACCTATTATATACAAATACATTCTTCCGATGATTATTGACAATATTGTGTAATCGCGTCATGTTGTTTCATATGCGCGTCAACATATGATGAGACACATGGATGTCTCATTCAAACAGCCTATTGTGATTCATACTGGAGATTACAAGCGATACGTTCGCATACGAGACATAATGCGCTTAGAATGAAAATCAATTTCAGCAATTGCCGTATATACATTTTATTCATTCAAGAAATACGTTGTAAATGTCTAATTGTAACTGAAGTTCAAGAAATTTAATTTTCTTATTCTTACTTATTCGATCATATTCGTTTTATGCTAGTATTATTAATAATTTATATTGGTAATTTATATTTTTTATTTATTAATTCTTATTTAATTTTTAATTAATAATTCTTCTTTTCTCACAAGAGTTCAATGATTTACTAACATGATGACCGATATTTTGCAGGTATATAATTTTCATTTCATTCCAAACATATAGAAATAACGTTGTTTTTATACTCTTGGAACTGATATTCTCCGTTCCAAGGATAATACAGTAGACCTCCCCTTATTTTAACTCCTCTTATTTTAACTCCGTCCGTTATTTTAAGTTAGCTCCTCCCTCTATTTTAACTTTTTTCCCTCAC
>JAPYZR010003810.1:0-13462 GCA_030522945.1 Trichopria nigra
TTGAATTCCTCGGAAAATTTCCATAAAATACGTATTTTTTAAAAAATGGCATGTATTAATGCATACTAGCAATAAATTGATTGTTCCGTCAACTCCGAGGACTCCGAGTGTCGAGCACGTCTACTGGCTCGACTATACATATATAGTGTTGTATGAGTCTAGGAAGATTACCAAACGGGCATCTGGCAACACTGATGGGCTGGTAGAGAGCGTATATAACTATGCGGTACGAAGATAGCCAATGGGAAAATTCAAACAAAATAATAATAATAATGCGTTTAAAGAACAATGTATGTAAACTAATAAATTAAGTGTTTGTGCATACACTTTTTTGGTGTGCGCGTTTCATCGTGACTCGGGAATTTCGTTCGGTCACTCTCGGCAGTCTTCGTCAGCATTTTGTTAACTTCCGATTGGTCGAAAGAAAAATCCTCATCTTGTTACTGCAACATCACCCTACGCCATGCATAGTATAGGCAGAGACGTTGCAATGATATATAGAGTAGAACCTCGATAAGATGACACCTTCGGTTCTCAGCCTTATACTCTCAATCTCCGTTAAGATGGCACTTAAGGGTTAAGGGAAGCCGAACACTTCCCGTTCCCTAAACATACCTCCAGCTCGATACGTGCCTGCGCTTCGGACCCATTTTCGTTACATGTACCCGCTGGTAAGGGCACAATATTTGTCGTAAGCACGAGAACTGTCAGAAAATATTCTACTGTGTGCGGATGGGGAAGAGGCTTCAATGTCACGTTATTGGGGTAGACAGGTATCATCTTAGCGAGGCGTCATCTTAGCGAGATATCATCTTATCGAGGTTCTACTGTATGCCCATAAAGCGTAAAGTAAACTTATTCTGCCTATATGAACCTATAGAGATACAGTAGTATATAGAGTCTTGCTGTAATTTCGCAGCAACGCTTCTCCATCCGCACACTGCAATCGCTACATCACGTGACGACTCAACCTCTACTTTTTCTGACCTGTAAATAGTACCTATATACATATGTACAATTACCAGGTACACGAAGTTTTGAGACCTGATGAAATATTTTGTAAAACTCTTGTCGAAAGAACATTTTACACCTAAAATCTTTTGTCACAGTATAAATTCTTGTCGAAAGTAGTTTTGAGACCTACAATCTTTTGTCGATAGTAAAATTCTTGTCCAACGAAGTTTTGAAAAATAAAATCTTTTGTCAATATAGTAAAATTCTTGTCCAACGAAGTTTTGAGACCTAAAATCTTTTGTCGATAGTAAAACTCTTGTCGAAAGATCATTTTACACCTGTAAAATGTTTTGTCGACAGTAAAATTCTTGTCGAAAGAAGTTTCGAGACCTACAATCTTTTGTCGTTAGTAAAATTCTTGTCGAAAGAATATAGTCATTTCAGTTAGCACTTTCTCCGAAATCCCTTTTCTCCGAAATCCCCCCAAAAATACATCTAAGCTTAACGTAAGAATATGGAGCTAAAATAAAAAATATGAGATAGCTGAAAAACTAACGAACAACATGAGTAATTGAAATTTAAATTCGGATGGGTATCTTTCTTATAAAAAATTCTGAAACTAATACTTTACTGAAACTGAAAAAAACTGAACTGAAAAAGATACTTTAAAAAATAACTCATCATTATATGTGCAATATTTTATGTTTGCTACTGTTTGGGATTTCTCGTGAAAAGTGAAAAAAGTTAACGGTATAAGCTTGGAAATATAGATGAAAATTGTTAAATATTAACAAAATTAATTAAAATTTACGAAAAAGAACTTTGACAAAATTTGATAAAAATTGACGTTCCGAGTTATATATATATATATATATATATATACCTATTTACAAAGGAAATATACATAGGTATATAATTTTTGCAAATAAAATGCTTTGAATTTCGTTTTTGTCGATCACGATTTTCGATTTATCGAATCGGCCGGGTGTTTTAAATGCGTTTTCAGTCAAAATTAAGAGTGAGGTCGATGGCATAACCTCTGTCGAATGTAATTTCTGTTGCTTTTATTTTTTTTGTTTACACTCCGTTTTAAGTTACATGTCTCAGGAAAGTGTTAAAAATGTTGCTGTTAATACGGGTATTCAACAGTGTTATTTTTCTTTTCGTGAATTTGGGAGTTATGTTGTACACGTTTCATAAAGTGAGTATTTTTAGCCATCATTTCATCGGTACACTATATATATTATACAAATTTATTAAAGACGCGATTTCATATGTGCAACTTTAATATTTGCAGTTTTTCCTAGTGATGAAAGTTCATTACAAGCTGATGGCGGAGGCAACAGAATTTGGTGCTCTGGTAAGATACGTATTTGATTATACAATAAGTATTATATAGGTTATAGCCAACAATAAGAGGCTCTGCTCCGAATTAAATGATTAAATTAATTTTAAATATTGTCTTCTCTTGAGATATCTTGCATATTCCAATAATATTCAATGATATTGCTGTAAAAAAGTCATCCATCGGAAATGCGAGATGTCGTATAACAAATGCGATCTTTATATACATAAGAATACAATTAAAACTGTAATATTTATATATATATAACTTTTATTTACAAAATAAATAGTATTTATATATATATATATATATATAAGGTCTTGATGTCAGTATCATACTTTACAGGTTCACCAATCGCGATCAAGTCTTGAATATGTTAGTGGGAAAGTAAAGGATGCAATGAAAGAGGTGACGACATTATACAATTTACTAATAGCAGTATAGAATAGGCGAATCTAATGATTTTTTTCTTATAAATTTTTATTGAAATTTATAAGAATACATAAATAATAATAATAATAATAATATAAGCTAATATATCCAAATAAAGAAGATTGCACTGATCATTCGAAATTTGTTCGCTGTATTATGAAAATGTGATTATATTTTCCTTCTTTTAAATTCGTAGGGAATTTACAGTTCCTCGTTTCTTTATTACCTGCACCGTAGGTCGGCACGAAGTATTGAATTTGGTACGCTTCGATTTTCTGAGTTTCATACTTTTAGAATTTTTTATAAGAAAGTTACCCATCCGAGCTTAAATTTCAATTGCTCATTTTGTTCATTAGTTCTTCAGCTATATCCCCATATTTTTTATTTTAGCTCCACATTCTAACATCAAGGTCTATATAGTCTCCGCAATTCGAACTTTCGCTTCTTCGAACATTTTTCATCTTGTACGTTCATCATCGTTTTTTTTTAGCTTCAATATACTCACGAATTTAAAAAGATATCGATATAATTTTTCTTTTTTTCAATGTGTACGTTATCTGACATCTTTTAAAAGAATTGTAATACATAGGCATAACATTATAAATAAGCATTCACTTTTGCATAGGATGCAATTGTAAATTATTCAATAAGTTTGTAAAATATTACAGATAGAAACTGATATTGGAAAAGAAGTGCACATAACGCACAATTTGACAAAAATTAGTTCAAAAGTGTCACAAATGGCAAAACGGTTGGAAGCCGTGGAAGAAGAAGTTATTGAGGTAAGTATTATTCTGTACAGAAATGGATCATTTTTGTAACGAGGATTATAAAGTTCCTTCTTGTAACGAAGAGAACACGATAATGCTATATGATATATATTACAGTATTATATATGTATGCAAAAAATAAGGTTCTTTTTTTATGAATATAAAAAACATTACTTTGAAATGTAAAAAATAGAATCATAAATATTTATTTAATAAAATCAAATAATATATCAACATCAATTTGTTTGAAATTAAAAAATAAAAGAGAGAGAGAATAGGGGAAATGCGCAAAAAGCGAAACAAAACTTTATACCATAATTTTGGAATTATATATAGGGTATTTTTTATTAAATATTTTTTTAGAAATGGATTTCTACAAAAATTAGTGTAGAAAAATTAAATCCTTAATATTCGGAATCTTTGCCTCTACATTGTTTCTACTGAAGCCAAACGTACCGATATATATATAAATATTTGATTATTGTCCATTCTTATCTATATATACATATGGCCAAATTTCTATCGAGCGGTATTTTGAAACGATAATATTTGTAAAATTTAAATTTGTGAAAGGAAGTTATTTTCCGTTGTCTTATAAAAATAAAATAAATCATAACGTGCAGTAAAATTTACAGTTCGTCAATTTTTATTTAAACCCTGCACGCGTCTTTATTTTTATTATTGACGAAAATACAATAAAATTTTACAAGCCCATTTAAAAAAAAAAAAAAAATATTGAATAAAAAATGCATTCTAATTCCATAATTACTTAGGATATTTATTTAGGGTAGTTTTTCAAAAACGTTCCTTCGTGTTTAATTCGTGCGTGGACCGCAGGCAATTTTTCTATTCATTGACAATAAAGTGTCCACAAAACGAAAAAAACCTTAAATAGACAATATATGTTATATAAGAAAAGAGAACATTTTTGGAAGAAAGTAATTAAATAATATTGTATATATGTATAATTATCTTCAAAAATGGACGTACAGTGAATGTGCAGCGTATGTACAATGGACGTAAAAATCGATAAGTTTTTTAATGGAAAAAAAAACTGGATTTATGTATTGATTGTCCAATGTACGTGTGAGCTTGAGTTGCAGATAAAATTATGCGTTTGCTGGTAGCCTTGGCAATTATAAAAAGTAAATGAATAAAAATTACAACGGTCAGAATTAATCACAAATATTACTACGTATATTTTCTTTTAAGCAATAGCGTCATTTTTTAAGACGAAGATTTATGTTTTACATTAAAAACAAACAAACCATTTTATGAATTAACACGATGGAAGCTTTCTCCGCGAAAGCTCTGCATTAGCTCATTAGCCAAAAAGTGTGGGCTTGGGGAGAGGATGTTTTTGCGAAAAAATGTTTTAAAAACAAAAAAGAGACAATAATGACTGTAATGTTTATTCGAGCTCTCAAAGCAAGGCCTTGGAAGAAAATGTTTCATTACATTTTTTAAATTTGAAATTTTATTACGTTAGGTATTGTTGTAAAAGGGGCGGATTATATTGTTCTTGAAAGACAAAAGTAATGTTAAACTAGCAACAATCAATGAACTGCCTTTAAAGGTTTCCTGATTCTCACAAAAGCAGAACACAATGAAAAAATGATTATATTATCGTATTCTTAAATTTCTTCAACTACTTTGCATTTATGTAGTTGGCCCGGACCAATCGCAATATGGAAAGCCGCAAAGTCGAAACACCGAGCGACATCAACGAAGAGGTTAAAAAAGTTTTGAGAAAGAAATCGACTATCGATCCCCCGAAAAGTCCGAAAAAGTTAAGACCTACCACAGACGTGAACGATAGCGATATGGAAAAGGATATCTCTTCGAAATTTCCCACTGGTCCATTTTTATCTAATATCACCGCCTCACGACCCCAAACGCCACGGCGAAGTAATAGTGTGATCAAACCGCGCTCACCTTCACCGGAAGTGCAGCTGATAGACAACAATATTCACCGAAAACCATTTGGCGATAAACCTACTATCGGCTTCCGGACATGCTTGAAAGTCGAGTAGCGAATTCCAAAAATGTCAGCGACACCAACTTTTCATTTTCAAATTTAATGTATTCTTATTTATTTATTTATTTATTTTTTTCATTTTATTTACTCATATCTTAATTGATTTTTATAACTTTCTTTTTATAAATAGGTATGTATTGGTTGAAAATTAAAAACTCTTCCTTTAACTTTCGCCTTTTCAAGGCGGGTGCATCGTTTATTCAATCACTCTTTTTTTTCGATTATATTTCATATCAATTTTTCTTTTAAGATTAAAATTTGCTTTTTGATTTGCACAGGGATTCCACCACCGGAACGAATCTAAAACAGCGAAACTTTCTATACGTATATGATCCTTTATTATTATTATTATTATTATTATTATTATCGTAAAATCATAGGCATCAATGATTTTCCATTGCAATGAAAATTCGTAAAATGGGAGCTCGTGTCGGATAAATTAAAACCAGTTCCATCAACATTCATATTTATATTTACTAACAATAAATATACAAGATTGTTAGGTTCTAATACAGGATCTCTTCATAATATTAGGAATTATACAAATAGATCTTTTTTGCTCACAAGCCCATAAATAATCTCATTTTCTCTGCAACGGAATTGGATGATATATTTTAGGGTCTACTGAAATCATGTCTTAAACGATTAATCTTACGATTAGTCCCTTACACATTTGTAACTATATAATTCTCAAAAAAAAATAATCAGTGTACAATATATTTCTTTACATTCATTATTTACAATGTTTCAGGTTTTATTTTCGATTTATTTTAGACACTTCCATTTCATTATGATGTTATACACGGAAAATACAAGGAACAACCATGCGTATACAATTATTAACTTTGAATAAGTTTTCACCTTTTACGCTTCTTCAGATCGTAGTCTTCGAAGAATAATCATCCATTAAGGGTACTTTCCTGTGATCTCATATACAGTAGACTGTTCATGACCACTTTAATCGTTTTGCACTTTTTCACGATTTAATCGTTTTCGAATGAACTTAAATTATCTTTGTAATGTATCACCAGCGTCATTGATAATGCAATGATAATAAAGGATTTTAAAAGCATAAAATGAAAAACACGTGTATCGTTGCATCGTGGTCAATGTTGAATGAAACTACGTTAAACTTTCAAGAATAATACCGGCAATTTCATAAATTAATTATTAAGATATGGCCAGAAACAATCAGTTTACCCTAACCCTTCGAATTCGAATTTAATGGATGTATCTATATCTATTTATAAAAATACAACGAGATGATGCCAGTCGTTTAATTGTTTGGAGAAAAAAAAAAGTTATAGGTATTCAGTATCGTATTATATTTTTGGTAAATTCTGATATTTGTTTATGATCTTTAAGGCGTTGATTATACAACTTGAAGAAATTTAAACATGTCAATATAACGATTATGACATTACAGACTTTCACTCGCGTTACGTATTTTTTTTATATCTCCAAGTCACAACCCACAGACAAAATTAATTTTTTTCAAACACTTCAAGAAGCTTTAGAGTAGCGAGAAAAGTTTTTGTGACTTTTTTTTTTTTAGCAGAAGGCTTAAAGTTTATATTAGAGTAAGAAACAATGGAATTCTTTTTTTAAGGTTTCCAGCAAATAATCGTCAGGCATTTTTCAAACTAAAATTAAACATTTTTAAAGTTTGTATCATCGTACTATGTGAATTCATTTAAACATGCACCAAGAAATTATATGAATATTTTACTTTAAAAAACAATCTGATAAAATTGGACGATCTTGTACAATGTCTAGCATTTGTTGCGATTGTACGACTGATGAAATGTGCAACGTAAAATTGTTTCGAATTATCTCAACATATTTTGCTCCATCGAAATATGCTGGATTAATAAAGTTGTATTTACAAGTGTTTATCCGGATTGAGCAACGCTTGCAAAAAAAAATTATACTAATATCAAGTTTGGTTTACTGGCCCCATCTATATCCGCTACTTTACAATATATTTAACTTTTTAATTACGAATAGTCAGGATTGTCGATTGTTGCATATATTTGTAATGGCATGCGAAGTTTCTCAAATTGTAAATTACATTTTACGCATTTTAGCAAAGTGCATTATTTCGGGGCGCAGAATGCGATTTTGCGTGTTCATATGCGTAAATATAAGTGCGAAATTTCTTAAATCAAGTATTATTTCGTCGCCTACCGTGACAAAAATTAACGTACTTATTGCGGGCGCAAAATCAAATTTTGTTCAAAATACGTAACATAATTTAAATACTTTATTTTTAACATATAGGTTTCCTTCCTTAAATTTCTTAGAGTGAAATTTCACTCCAGAAGCAGTTATAGTCACTCTTTTAAAAGAAATATAGAGTTTCTGTTTTAGAAAAAAACATTTTTTTTGTTACGAGAAGCATTTCTTTCATTAACTTGTACTTTTTTTTTCTGGATAATGCAAGTGCAAGATCGTCCTTTTTGAATTGGTTGTAAACGATCATTTAGAAATATTATTCTTTAATCAGATTGGAAAGATTTACTTGAAAATCGAGACAACCCAGCTTGAAGCGGTCGTTCTTTGATAATTAAGGGCTCATGATATGCATTCTCAAATTTCTTGGCACAAAATTTAAGGATTCATGCGAATAGAAGAATTATGACGACAGTGAAGAGGAAAGCTTTAAACTTATATTCTTCGAGTAAAAATATCAACGATGTTCAATACGGAACAATATATACTCCGAAGAGACCGCGACATTATTATCGGAAAACATTTTATAAAACGACAACATGACGTAAGGATAATTCCAATTTTTATAAAAAAAAAGTTAACCCTTCACGAATCTTCCTCAGGGTTCAGCATCAAAAATTGGACATAAAATTTTCCATACTGATGAGAATTTCAATTGTCCCGTGACATTTTGTTTTCGGCACACGAATGTGCTTGTAACAATTATAATTGGGTTCAAGTATTTTTAATATTTTAGCCTATTCATCACACACTTATACAAAATCATAAATGTTATCTCATATGGCAATCCTCATGTAATTAAATTTCATTAGTTCGTATGCGCAAAAAATAAGTTGAGTAAAAATGAAAGAAATAAATGCATCTTTTATAGATAGAATTTTGTTATTTGCTTGGTGCATTAAATCACACACATATATATATATATATAGATAATAAACAATCATTTTTTACCCGAAGACATTTTCACACTCTTTGATTTCTGAATTATTTCTACTTCATGTTTTTTTCTTCTTCTAAAAAAGTAACTATGCGCACGCACGTAGAGCGAAATTATACAAGCAATATCAATAATAATAATAACTGAAACTAAAATGTATCGAATGAAACTGAGTAAAATTTTGAAAACGCAGTCAAGTACCCACAGGAAATTGTCGAATTCGATACAGGAAAAAAGACATTAATATTTCGATCACCACGAAAGTAGGTGCAAAGGCCAAGGCCTTCAAAAAAAGCAACAAACGACGTTCGTATCATTATATTGTCCATGAAAAACGATCGCTTTGTTGCTCTCTTCACTGGATATTCGTTAAAAGGTAAGACACGATTGTCTTCCTTTACCCCCTTATCTCGTTCAAGCCGAAAGCCTTTCCTTTGTCTTGCTGGACCGATCGCTTCTTGAAGCTCGGATAACCGCTGCGATCAATTTCATCGAAATTTTTCTTCCTAAATGATGGAAATCCGCTACGGTCAATTTCGTCAAAGTTCTTCTTCATGAAGTTTGGAATACCGCTTCGGTCGATTTCGTCGAAATTTTTCTTCGAAAATGCCGGATAGCCGCTTCTGTCGATCTCGTCGAAATTTCGCTTCACGCCATTGTAGTGATACGAATTGCCGATTGCGTTCATGTCCTGACGATTCCTGAATCCTGGGAAGAGGATCTCCTCCGATTTCCTAGGGAAATGATTCATCGATTTAGTTCTTTCCGATTATGCACATAAAACAGTATTTCTTCAAATATAAATAAATTATATGTGTGTGTGTGTGTGCGTAACATTTTTGATAAAGTACATAATTATCAAGTCATTATATAATCGCAAATATAAGTAACTATAATAACAATCGATAAATCTCTCCAAATCTATGAAATCTCTCTTATAGATTTCTAACTATCGATAAATGTCTACATTTTGGAAATTTTTTATATTTTACCGGTCAGAGGTATTCTTTTAATTATAGTAAATGTAGTTATCGATCCTCTGAACCACTTCGTTAAAATTGGTAATTGGCGTTTCGTCTCTGATGTCCTACTACGAGACTCGTCAGTAAGGCCATTGTAGTAGGAACCTGCCTTATACGCCCTAGAATCTCTAGATAGATGTTTTTATTTATATTAGCGACTTGATGTCTCTTTTCACTTGCGTGAACATTGGTTGTGGACAGAGACATCTAGCGCACTGTATTTCGATCCATATTGCAGGATTATTAATTCTGATTATTTCAAGATTTCCAAAGCTTGATAAATATCTACATTTTGGAATTTTTTTATATTCTACCGGATAGAGGTAATATTTTGATTATAGAAAATTTAGTTATTATCACAATTCTATTTCTAGGACGTAAGAAGGTTGTCGTGGAGAGAAGAATGGACGAACATTCATAGATTTTGATAAGGAAAAAAATTGTATATTTGGAGCGAGATATCGATTAGGCCATTATAGATTTGGACAGGGCCTATTATATACATAAAGTCTTTCCTATTGTAGCTATTTATTTTGAACCTAAACGAGAGGTGGCGCTATTGTCTGTACCGTGATTACCAACCGCGTGTGGAGTCTTATTTGCTTTGTTGTTTCTTGCACCGTCGGGTATAAATGAAAACTATTTTCATTAATAAGTTAAAACTATTGACACGACAAATCGAGACAGTATACCGGATGCGCTCGTTGACCAAGTTCGACATGGTCTTTGACGCGCATCTCGTGTATATATATATATACATGCGCCATTGAATATACGCGTATATAGTCTCTTACCGATCGAGTGTTTGGCCGCCGAAGTATTTGTTCGGGGTAATTGAATTCGTGGTGCACCGTTCAATGCGGACCGTTCAGTGAGGTGGGGTTGCATATAACGGGTAATCGTATTATCGAATACCAATTTGAATCGCCTCGAAAAAGGGTCACTTCCCCTTTATGTGAATCGATTGAGAGATCCAGAGGGAAGCTTTGATACGAAAAATATTGCCGTCAAAAACGTTGGGTGAAACTACAACTAACCCAAGATCTCATTTATCTTACATAACACTATATATGTGCGAATCCATGTAAAAGAAAATCAAAGAATTTCAAATTTATCATACATTATTTATGTTAAATGCACATAGGAATGTACACGAGGACCCAAGGCTCTGATTCTATTTTACCCTGGTAGAAAATTTAACGTGGTCTTTCCATGGCCACGGCTCCAGAAGTCTGTCGCTTGCTAGACCATGTCAATTTTTTTACCAGGGTGGTATAATAATTTTAATAAAACGAAATATCCATAAAAATGGAAAAACTCGTCGCGCATTCCTCATGGAAGAAGTATCGCGGTATCCACTTTTTGTGGAGGGAAACCACTTATTAATGCACCGCTAGTAAGTGGATGTATTTCTATTTCTTTCTAATTTGTCTAAAACTTTGAGACAGGAATTTACTAAGGACCCACGTATATACTTTTATATGTATACTTTTTATCTATCTCTCTCTCTCTCTCTTCTGTTCTGCTCTTCTTGCCCACCTCTTATCCACGTAATAAATAATCGGTCCATCCGTCCTTTTTACCAACTTATATGTGTCATCCAGGGGATCAGGGATCGTCATTTTTACTTTTTTATGTTTTATATATCTTGTACATTGATTATATTTCAATAAAATATATTATTTTGAACAAACGAATTTTTGAATAAATTTTGAACTTTCGACTAATAACCGCGACTGCTTTCTATTTGTTCATTGCAGTTCAGGCATAAGTCCATTAATCGCAGATCGAAGTAATTAAATATATAATTCAGTAAATAATAGTCTTTTGTTTCCGATGCAAAAACAAACCAATTAAAAAAAGTCGGATAATAGTCGAAAGTACAAAATTGATAGTTGGAACAAAGTCAAAAACTAACAAATCGGATTTTAGTCGATTTTTAGGTTAGGTTATCTTATTAGTTTTTTTTTTGTCTAATAAAAAATAAGTAAAGACTCGTTAATTGTATACTATAAATGTAGTATAATATGCCAGCATTTGTAAAAAAGTTATCATAACTTAGAGGACGCGTGTTGAACAATTCATGTATTACAATATTTAGCAAATCATATTCATAATTACAATATATTAGAATGAAATATTATATATTTCTAAGTATATATGTATCTTTATTCACGCAACATTTATTAAGCTATTATTTTAATAATAATATATATATATATATATTATGCATTGAGAAATTGAGCAAAGTCAACTAATATGTTTTTTTTTTAAATTGATATATTAATATTTCGAATAACGTCAAGTATAATAACATTTAAATACTTTAAAATAGTACATTTCGTCACGAGTGCGTGAAATGGAGTTTCCTTTTTTCCCTGTAAAAACAACTAATGAAATTCAGCAAAGAAATGGGACTGAAATCTTGAATTATAAGCAAAAAAATTGACTCAAAGTAAGGTGTAATGTAAACAAGCCCTCTTGAACAAGGACAGACTTATGCACTATACACATTGGCGATTTTAAGGCGCAAGTATTTAAACTATATATAGTATGTAGTACTATATGGTACGTAGGGAATTTCTCACATTGCCCTTTCGTGCCAAATTCCTGCATTGCATCAATAAATTGGGAAGACATTAATGGATGGATATTTCTGGGTAATTCAGGCATAGATCTGTTCAATATATGGCCAGACCAATTATTATTTTTATATTATGTAAAAACATCCTGGCAAATACATTATGATTTCGATGCCTTTTGCTGAACTTCTACTTTCAATATATAAAGTGAAATAGTTAAAAAATTTTATCTATATAAAGATGTGTACAAATTGAAATTATATTAATTATTATATATAATATACAGCAAGAAAAAAAAATAAAAAAACAATAACTTTTGATAAAAAAATAAACCATTTAAAGGAAATATCGATAAAATGTTCAATTTCAAACTGTAATAACTGATAAATCTGTCAGACACGTGTCAGATTTCTATTACAATAGAATAAAGATCGTATATTTCAACAATCGCAGTTATAACGTTCTAGGAACATTAATTTATGGAGTGAAATATCTTTGACGGAAACCATTCAAGAACACGTAGTCGGTAAGGTGAAACACGGTAATAACGTTTGAAATTGAATATTAATCGAACGACTGAGGAAAGCAAATAGTGATTTCAAATATTAAGATTTTGTAGTACGTTATTCAACATCATCGTATATTTATGTATGATATAACGCGAATGATAGTGGAGATTTGACACTTTCTTTTATTGGAAGATATACAATATGTTTCAAAATCTGTTTTAAAATGGTCAAGTATATAATTGCTTCTTATATAACAGAATCCTCTTTTAACATAGATTGTAATAAATATTTATATCAAAACAATATATACATTCATTATTGTAAATAAATTAAAACTGGTAGGCCATCAGGTAACGAATTTTCCTTTTGTTGTGATAGAGAGATTTCATATAAATTTGGACAGGACGTCGCCATGTTTTAAAAACGAACAATATATAGCTTTAGACATACTGCACATACAGAGATATAGAAAAAATTAATTCAATATATATATCAATTATAATGACTATACACGTATATGTGGTAAACTGTTCTTACATAATATATCTTCGTGCAACATAATTCTATATGAACAAAAATTTCATTACATAACATGATGAAAAGTAAATGTCATCTATATTATATGAAATCTTCCATTCAAT
>JAPYZR010003811.1:0-13460 GCA_030522945.1 Trichopria nigra
TATCGGCTCCGTCATTCACTTCTGTGAACATTTAGTGTAAATAATTGGATTATAGTGACGATAAATAAATAAGTGTCGTGACCATCTTCGCCTCTTTTTGTCACCTTCATTCCTGGCTCTGTCGAGCTGGTTCCGGCATTCGTTCGCGGCTCCGGTAAACAAGGAAAACGCGACACTAATCAAATCGAATTTCTTGCAATCAAATCTGATTCGGTTTTCCGGATAATTGAAAGCGACCTGATAAAAAGCTTATTTTCAATTTATATTTCTGACATATCATTGACAATGATTTGATATTTGTCCATATTACTGCGAATAATTAATAAGTGATTAATAAGTTAATAAGTGATAAAAAACGTGCATCTGAGTCGTTACGTAAACGGTGCATTATCTAATTATGCATTCGTTGTCTCAAAGTGCGGGTTACCTTACGATCATTGCCAATGTCAGCGTACGGCCCGGGGGTCACGGATTGGGCCAAAATTAAGATTTACAAATTTGACGATTACACGATGTTTATAGTATTTTTCGTAATAATGTGCAGACATAAGCGTTTCCATTTTTAGCGAAACAAAATTTTATCTTTTATTTCTTTATAAAAAACTTATCACTAAAGAGAGCGAATATTTTTTATTTATTTTTTATACTAAACGTGTAAAGCGACAATTTAATCGAAGAAATAAAAATATTTTTTAATCGTGTGTTTTTTAAAGGAATTGACAAATTTTGATAAAATAACAGTCTTGATAAAATTCAAAAATATTAGCGTTGATAAAATTTAAAATAATCATGGCTTTATGTCGTCGTTGACACCTACTTTTAAACATTTTTTTTCGATAAGAGAAATTTTCAATGCAAATCGAGTTCTTTTGAAACGCGTAATACACACATATTTAAACGAACGTATAACTTAGAACGAGCCTCCGATTATATGTGGTCCCTAATACGTGGACCCTAAAATGACCAGTTCCATCTGCAAACGGTCAGAGCAAAAAGTCATCGCAGTGGTTTTTGAATTTATGAAAAAAATAGTTTTAAAAATGCTTCGTTTACTCGGTTTGAAAAATACTCCTTGAAAGACGTCATTTCATGGTCAAATATTTGTTTCTCCTAGGGATTTTCCTTGGGAGTTTCCATTAGGAAATATCCTATGTAGGGTTTTTTCAATATTTTTCTCGTATTCAGCACATCAAGTTACACCTAAAAAAAAAACTTATTAAAACCTTGTTTCCCGGGGGTTGGGCCGTCCTCTGGTTAATGACCGATTGGGAAGAACGCCCATTTCGAATTATACTCAAATCGCGTGTTTCCACAATAATAAGCTGTGAATAAAGAAATGCGTCATTATTTGATTTAATGAGATCAATTTGTCGATTACTGTCACGGAACTAAAATGTATCGTTAATTTTACTGTTGTTCTCACGAGAATATCGAAGTAGTTGGTAAATAAACTATATATAAAAATAGATGCACACACACACACACACACACACACACACACATGAATATTTTAGAAAAACTGGCTAAATCTAACAGAGAAAATGACAAATAAAATAAGAAGAGTTGTGAAATACAAAATTATTATGAAAAAACCAAAAAATGTTAAAAATAAAAAACAAACATTGTACTTTTTCGAAATTTCATGAGTTTATAAAAAATAAATGTTTGTACTGCAAAATTCTTACTAAAATTAAATATTAAAATGACCCCATTTGTAAAAAGTCACCTGAGAATTTAAATGAAATCTAATTATCGAATGACGGCTTTCTCATCGAATATATGTAAGTAATTACAGAACTTCATTAAGGCGTCGATGTCACTCGCCTTGGGAGGCATTGCACTCACACGTATACTTAATTGTATTCCTATTTTCCGTGTCAGGAAAACCGCGATCGTAATCTATATATATGTAGAGTTGGCTTTGGTATACCTGCGGCAAGCCTTTTGACCTTCGCGTGACCCGTGGTGAAATCACGCCCAATTGTCCATCGCTTCTAGTGGTCAAGATGTATATCAACGTTGATTTTCGTCATTGATTAGAAATATCCAGATGATGATATGGTAAAAAAATATAACTGCAAATGAATAAAGGTTAATAATCTTTCTGGTAGAAATAAAAACATTTTTCTCCTTTTTTGAGATAATTAAAGACGTTAAAGGCGTAGGAGGAATGAACAATGTCAGAAAAGAAATGGATAAAGATTAAAAGGAGGCGTGAACAATAATATAATTGTATAAAAAAAAGGAAGCTTGATTCCCACGAAATTGTAAACTTGCTGACAGTTCTACATTAATCTCTGTGATCTTCTTAAACTCTAAAAAATGTAAAAATATGTAAAAAATGTAAAAAAATGCAAGTTGTATAAAAAAATCAATACTCTAGAAATGGTATAGTGTGAGATTAAAACGATAAGAATTTATTCTTCGATGATGTTTCTAAACTTTAGTACAATAACAAGGTCTTAAAAGGACAACATTTTAAAGATTTTTTATCTCATCCCTTATATTCAAAACGATTAATATAGGTTAGGAATTGATGTTATCGACCGAACCACTTTAACATCCCCAAAGTGTACTATAGTACATTAAATATGTACTTTTCTTATTTTAAATGTATTTCTAAATTCAAGAATCGTCTCATTTCCTACAAATTTCTTGAAATTTTGTAATATTTCCTGATTCCGTGATGGTGTTCGAATCTGTTTTTTTTGTAAATCATTTACAAAAAAGTCTCATCTTATTTCGAAACAATTTCAATACATAAATATTAATTTTTAAAAATTAAAATACAAATACATTGTTTTTATAAAAGTATTTTTTTTCAAAAAGAATCGAATAGAATTTACTTTCATATTTTATTAATTATTTTCATTTCATTTCACCTCGAATAACAAGCCTTGAATCATTCATAGTATAAATGAATTTCAAGTTTCTTGAATTCAAGAAGAAATTCAAATTTCTCTCTTTAACATTAATTACACATATTAATTTACGTCAATGAAATTAAATTAAAAAAAAAAGAAGTAAAATATTAAAAATTGAAAAACACACTAGAATAGTTCATCTAAATTTATACTTTTTTCCATTTAATTGTTATGAGATTGAATGATAACATTCATCATAAAATTATATCGTTAAACCAGACTGCATATTAAACATTTTGTTTAACCTAGTTCATACGTAATTTAGTGCGCGTTGATAAACTCTTAAATAACAAAAATGTAAATTTCTATTTTTAATTTCCATTATATAATCATTACCAACCCTTAAAATAGAATTTATTCTAACTAGGCATTTTCACTTCGAAGAACAATTGATGAACGCTGGAGGTAAAACTAGTCAAAACTGTCAAAAGATATACCGTAGTGGTACCCATGGTGGTACCTAGATCATATTCCTTACCTCCAGCGTTCATCAATTATTCTTCGAAGTGAAAATGCCTAACACCATTACCTTCGTCTTTTGTTCATGCAGCTTAAAATGGACTCGGAAAAGGTAGAGTATGTTAGATTTTATTGTACAGATGAACTTAAATATTATTTTACTACATACGGTAGTATGTTGTAAATAATAGTTATTTTTACGTAAAACAACTATTTGAATATTTGAGACCTAATGAATTAAATTAAAATTAATGAGAAATTAGTACATTAATTTTTTCCTTTTTTTTCGTTTTTTGTTTTTTGTTTTGTTTTGTTTTTTTTTTTAATTTTCCTTTTTTATTAAGATTTTATATATACATTATTTATATATTATCAATAATATCGATGAAATCCAAGTATTTCCTTTCGATAAAAAGCATTGATAACCTGCTGTTGATAATTCGCCAAGCAGGACTCTAGAGATGGAAATCAGGAGCAGCCATCGACGCCAACGGCGTTGGCGCCTGCTGAAAAGGTAAAAGAGATAAACAATTTCGAAATCGCACATTGCAAATTTTTATTGTTTCTTCAGTTACTCGATTTTATTTATTTTTATTTTATAAAAATTATCAAAGTATATATGACTTTTTTTATTTTATAAATATATATATATATTTTTTAATTATTGCACTGATTTTTTGTTAATTATAAAGTATTATTAAGACGTTGAAATATTTATCAGCCCTTATTGCATTTTATTGTTAATATTACCGTCAAAAATTGTATTCATTTGAGAGAAATCCTAATATATACTTTTCTCTTACCCAACGCATACCCTTTATTCCAGACAATTTCTTCCTCATTGTACTAAATTGGGTGAATTTCATTTAAGTTCAGAGCTTGACTAGTACATGGCACGGATTGCAAATAAATTGAAAATGAAATTGCATAAAATTATTCTATTATTCTTATCCTTTCCAGAATTCTTAGCTTTAAGGATTTACTTTTAAATTGAACGAATGAAAGGATTTCCGATCATTACATATATATATTTACTATATATAGTTATCTTCACACAGATTAAAGCCCCCACACACACGCACGCATATAGTAAAGAAATATGTTGTTTTTTTTTAATAAGAAACACACTCCCATTTTTTAAGCAAGAACTCTAAGTTAATTAATTATAATAACGGAATAAACATTAAACTGTTATTTCATTGCGATATAATAATAAATAATAAAATGCATAATATGTATCAGAAAAGGTTCTATAATTTTTTATATGTTTCCAAGCGCGCACGTACGGATAAAGATATGGTAAGTAACCTATAACCTAAAAGATGTACGTGCGATGTGTTACGTTAATATGCGTAATAATATACGTTACACTGTGGCGTACTTCAGGCAACTTTTTCGAAAAAAAATCGTTAACAGTAAAAATCTCGAAAATTCCGTTTTTTATGTAAACAATGGTTATCAAAAAATATATTTATAATTTTAACAATATTCGGCTCTATTAAAACAAAAAAATCTTTGCTTTATATATAGCAGTAGTGCGTTATGAATGATTGACGTCACTCCATATACTCTTTATTGAATCTGAATCCATTAATTATACTGTCGATCATAATGACAGAGATGAATTTGAAGTGCTCAGCTGTCAAAGGACATTAATTGGGAATCGATTCGGACACGACGCATATAATTCTCCGCTTAATTTATATACTTGATCCTGTTAGATAATCGACAATCGCGCAGCTTCTTTTTTACAATAATAAAACGTTAATAATGTATAAGATTTATAATGGATTTAAGGATATTTATAACAAATCATATGAATTTTCATTGTTATCAAATGTACTTCATCAACATATACAGGGTGTCTTAAAATTCGAATGCAATTTTTACGGATTCATTTTAGAATACAAATATTTTCAAATTCTTTTTATTAACTTGAATTTTGTCAAAAAGTAATTGAGCATGAAATTATTGAATTATTTTTATTTTTATTTACATTTAGGGATTGATCGAAGTAAAGAAGAATATATCTTCTTCAAATTTCATGGAGTGAAGTCAAAGAATTTACGCTCCAGAAAAAGTGAAATGTCAATTTTATCGTGTGAAGATTCTTCTATAAAAGAATGTGTCAGTAATTTTCACTCTTTATAGAGTAGAATTTCACTCCAAGAAATATAGAGAGTAGAAAATGAAGAGTTTCCGGGTAGTTTTTCTAACCCCGTATATATGTCAGACTTTGATTATAATTTTTTTTTACTCTGAAAATATTTTCTTAAAATTACTTAGAATAAAAATTGAGCCACTAATTTAAGAAAGTGATTTCTCTCTCTTTCTAGAGTAACTTTTTACTTTATCCGAAGTTATATATCACTTTTTGACGAGTGAAACTTTTACTTTTAGTGGCTCAATTTTCACTTAAAACAATTTAAGGAATTGAGTTTTAAATACCATTGAAAAATGTAACTGAATCGATAAATTCGTAGCTTCATTCAATTGCGGACTATTAATATATATGTACGATGCATATATAGTATTACTCGAAGGTTTCGGGTCGTAACCTTCTGATCGTTACTCTCGCAAAGTAGTTAAAAACGTCACAAGAATACGAGGTCTTTTGAACGTGCATGTGTGTACATGCCGTCAAATTAATTCGTCTAATTGTAAAAGCGCCACTTTTAAATTTGATGTAATGAAAAATGTCTAATTATTCATAGTAAACTAAATATATATTGATATATCAATTCTGTAAAAATGTAATGACAATTTTAAAAATCCAATGATTATTAGATTCGGTACATTTTTACAAATCCTTTGAAATACTTACTTTTCATAACTGATACAAAATTTTCTAGTAGTCTGAAATGAGTGAAGTGTTTTTTGTACCACCATCTCTATTTTATTATGGTTACAATCCAAAAATCTAATCGATTCTTCATACCGCTTCAGCATATATCCTAAAAGAGGTTACTGAAGAAATTTTGTTTGTCCGTTCATGAATGATCATACAAAGTAATAAACGTACGTAAAAGTTAACAGTCAAACATTTTTTTTTTTATTACGTTTTTGATTTCCCTCCGGTCTGAAACGCGGACATTTGATGAAAAAATAAGGGGTAATTCTTTTTTCCCTAGTGACCAAATTCAATACTTCGCTCGACCTATACCTTTACGGGTCGAAGTAAAAAAATGAGGTTATACAGGCGACGAAAGTAAATTTGTAGAACGTAACTGGAATCACGTAGGTGTATATAGTGGTATATACGCATGTCGACCAGCACGTAATTTACGACCACTTGAAGAATTTGCCGATTTCAATCACGGTATAAAAAATGATAATAGACAAATTAACATTTCGTGAATTGTCATTTAATTTTATCAATATCGAGGCAAATTTATGATACCTATGGATAAAATAATATAAATAGAACTTATTTACTCCATTAATACCATATTTAGATATTTTAACATCGTTACAGTTCACTAATTTCCTCGATGAAATACATTCAAAAAGTTTCGTCATCTCAAATTTTCTTTTGGTAAAATACATTTCTATATGGGTCTTGTTGTAATTCGAACAGTCCGCCAAAAAAATGAGAAAAGAAACAGTCGATGTAAAAATTGAAGCGATTGAGAAAAAAATTTCGTAATATGATGTAATATTTTTTTCCCAGTGTAATTAATAACAAAATATATACAGTGTAGATAATTTGTACAGATAATCGATGTAGTAGATAATATCTATATACGGAAAAAAGAGTATGTTGGAGCAACCATTCTATGGTTGTATCAACCTTAAAAATGATTGCCTCAACCATTATGTGAGTTGTTGTTTCAACTATAATATATGGTTGACGTACGTATAACAATACTTTTTTTTCAGTTAACATAATATGATGATAATAAAAATTGTCAAAAACTTTTGACAAAAGTTGTCTAAAATTGATAAAATCGTAACAATTATACAATTCGCAACATACACACATTTAATGCAAGTAATTGCCACGCGTGGGTCGTACATCAACATTCTTTCGATAGGAACGTGAAATAATACGGCGTTATTTAAAGTATACAGTATATGTATATGTGATAATTGACCTACTTAATTAACATAATTAATGTGCGACGTCAATTAATGTCGAAACGCATAGTAAGACTAAATAAGAATCGATACTTCCTCAAAAATCAGCTATTAATTACACAAAGTTCTTAGACGGCGAGTATTCGCGAGTAAACATCGCAGACATTGTATTTGGATCGATGCATAATTGGTATCGCGACCTTGTACATCGCAAATGTGACGAGAAAATAGCAGAAAATTGGGTTATCGAACTTCGAGCTCGATATTATTATTTTTTATAATTCCTGAAAAACATTGCAATTAATGCAACTTTACGTGATTAATTAATTTGTTGATTGATAATACCAAAGATATATTTCGATTGATCCCAAATATTTGCCGCTTGCAATAATTGTAGATTTAATAATTTTGTCTTTTATAATAATCTGGAGTAAAAACAAATACTATAAAATAATAAAATAAAGAAAAAGAAACGTTTATTACTTGTTTCTCGGAGTGATGAAATTTTCGAAAACAAGGAAGATACACCAAACTAGATAACATTTATTTGATTTGTTTTTCTCGTTATGATCTGTAGATATATGAAAGAGGAAAAGTTATAAATCTTGACATGCGGTGATTAATCTTTATTGAACCACTTTCAGAAATTTTAGATTTAATTCCGGTCAAATGTCATAAAATTTGTGAAAAGTCACACCCACTATAGCAATCTTCAGTTATGATACACATTGATACGTGGTTTTAATGACGGAATTATACGTTTTTGTAGGAAAATCACTGTGATTGTCTTCCAAAATTTCTCTATTCCTACTTTTTGATAATAAATATGACAATATTTGTTAATAAAATTTTAAGATATGAATCAGATTTTAAGATAAAAATGTCTTTAACTAACAATCGATATGAAATACGGTGCTGTGATCTATATGGTGCAAATGAAATTATTACTTACTGCTCTTGACATAAGAAAATTTCGTTTTCAAATTTTGACCCACCCCTATACAAACATTGAAAGTTACATACCATTTCCATAAACGTTACTTATTATTATACGTATACCTGTTATATACATAGTTGTTATGTACCTGTTAGACAGTTGTTACGTTATTGTTATACATATAATTAAAATTCGGAAATATGATGTTAAAGGTAACATCAGTGTCGATCAGTGTAATAGCTGGTTCCACATCCAAATTATAATCTCAGTATATTCAGATCTTCATCCCTTATATGTTTTCATTTCTACCAGGGTATTATTGAAGAAATTGAATGAGTTTCGTGTTAAAAGTCACATTTTAAACCTACTGTTTTAAACCCTGTTTAAATAACAGCTTATTTTATAAATGATTTTTCAAAATTAATAAGATGTGCAACAGAATTTAAACAAACAATGCCTTATTGTTGATACGAGCAAATTATTACTTCCGCGTGATTTCTCTTGTATTTATCAATTGACGATAATCGCCGCTAATTGAAAGCTTCAAGGTGTTGACTTTTGCATTCGCCACATTTTCCTATGATTTTAACGAGGATGTTAACAGTCTCGACATGCGACGTATGAAAATATAAATATATATATATATATATATATATATATATATATATATATATATATGTGGAAAGGTATCGTTATGCTTTGTCATATCGAACTACATATATGTCACATGCCATGACGCGCGCAACATTTGTTAATCAAAGCGCTAATAATGTTGTCTGTACTTTTCGTCGTTAATTGATGGTAAATATAGGAAATATATGAATAATATATAAATATTTATGATCTCACAAATAAAAAACCAATATAAGAAAATGTCTTACAGCTTAAAAATGTAATTTACTTTGTTGTAAAATTGAAAAAAAAATTGTTTCTATTATTTAAAAGAATGAAAAAGGGAATTTTAGAATTAAATGTTACATTTGAAAAATTTCTGAGGTAGGACATGTACGGTTTCCGAAACGTTACTGAAACTTCTCTGATGTGACGAAACGTTTATAGCGGGACTCGCTGAAGATCGATATGAGTGCATAAAATCGATCAAAAATATATGTTATAAAACCAGAAAACATATGTCCTAGAAAAAATGTTTAAAAATGATATGTTTGTTATAAAAAATTAACATGAAATTTAAAAAAAAAACCGCTGGGAATTTTAAAACTTTTTCCACTTTATTCTCCGCCTAACCTTTTATAAGGTATATTTTGTCTAGAATTTTTTGTACGATATTTGTTTCAAAAAAGAAAAAAAAGGAAACTTTAAAAAAAAGGATTTTTGAAAAAAAATTGTCCGCCATTTTGAATATTGAAAAATCAACTTTAGATGTATAAGCAGTGACATCCAAAATGTGCTCGTTCAAGGATTAAGAGGATTAAATAAACTTCGTTTTTTTGAGGAAAATGGATCAATTTTCACTCGATGAATTTCTATTTTTAGAAATTATTGTCGATTATAAATCGATATCCAATTTACGTTTATGGACATCCATTTTACGATTATAAAAAAATAATATTAAACGAACGGACGCTTATTTCGTCCGTGGACACATATGTTGCGGTCGTAAAATGGTCATCAAGTATTATTTTGATAACTTTTATTAAAAAGGAAGCTGAATTTTCGGTATATTTAAAAAAAAATATATAATTCTATCCGTACATAGAAATCATTATATGTAATATTCAATACTTTGAAAAACGACAGATAACTCGATGTACTTGTTTCAATACCTCGAAATTTTTGAATAATATGTATGCAAAAATAATTTTGTAAACATCCGCATCTTCTATGAAGAGGCACACAGTATCAATGTATGTGGATTTTCATATCTGCCGTTAATTATTGAGAATAGCAATATTTCGTAATGATTGATTCTTTCTAATCATGTCAAGATATAAGAATATCACATAAACATGACGAAAAGCAACTACGTCATTGTTGATGAACCTATATAGAAATTTTGGAATTCTTTGAAGTGCCGCACCTTCGATGTCGATTGGGATTTTTTTGTAGTAATTGGCGTGTTTCTATTATTTGAATTAAAATCATTCGTATTATTATCGATAAGATTATAGATTCTTAAAATATACAACGTGACGAATGACACACCTCCAACGATATATATATTTTTTATTAAAGTTGCATCATATATTATTCTGTACCTATATATTTTAATTCGTTGTGATTTCTGTAATTTTAACGATTTTAGATATATATAAATATTTGTCATCTTATTATTATATTGTAAGTATATCCGATAATAATTTGGTATATATATATATATATTTTTTTTTAATGAAAAAATCACTAACATATATATAGTGTCCCAAAAGTATGGACACATCTCAATATCTCGTAAAATAAGGGCGCTAGAAAAAAACTTTAAGCAAAAAAGTTTTAGGAATTCAAAACGGTGAATCGACTCCGTGACCTTGAACTCGAACTCGAGCTTCAAGGTCATTTGTAGGTCAACGTGATTTTTCCCAATAGGAACCTATATATTATGTTGAAATCGGATTCCGAAAGGGGGCGCAATCTTAAGTTGTAAAATTATGACATTCAGAAGGTTAAATAAAGGTCAAAATAGGGTTTTTTCTTTATGAAATTACCTCTAACCTTCAGATAACGTTGAGAATTAACATCAACATCAAGATGTTCGAGGGCGTTGGCCCCCAAACAGCTTCTAGATGTTTTTTTTACATTTAACCTTTATTTAACCTTCTGATGATCGCATTCCTACAAATTATATATATATGTATAAATAAGAGACACACCTCCAGTTCTCCGAACGATATAGCTGTTATACACATCCATATATACAAATCGACATGAGATAAGACGTTTTCATTACAACATATATCTCGAATTAAAATGTCGATAAAATTAATATCGAAATTGGCATTCAAATTATTGCAACGCGATAATTTAAAAATCTTAACGTCATCGTTATTTTTTCGCATTTATTCTAGTATATATATACACTTGAAATTCGTAAAAAAGAAAAATTCAAACAAGTTTCCGGCATCGAATAACCTTCCGAAACCATCTAGCAAACGAATGTAATTTTTAATCTTGTTATCACGAATCAGGAATTCTCAAATTTCCAAGCTAATCGTGGCTATACTGAGATTTCCAATATCAACGATACAAGTATATCTGGATAAATATCAGATCTTGATGAATATATCCAGTTTATAAAAAGTATAAAATGGCGACATTTTACTCAAATCAAGAACTGATTGGCTTTTTTGCACGTCACATTTCAATGTTGGGAAATTGGTATACATATATGAAATGTATAAAAAAATGAAGGTTTAAAAAACAAAAAATATCCATTCGCAAAAATACAATGTGATGAACTATGTCCCTGCCTAATCTCGGCGAGAGTGCGGTAAAACACATTAGTCATTTAATAAAGACGACGCGATGTTCGACATTTGACACATTCTTGTTTCCGTCTCAATCTGTTTGTTCTCGAATATTCCGTCTTTATACAGCAATCGCATAGATAATAAAGCAACCCACGAATCTCTTGAAAATTGGTATCAGTAGCGTCACCTTGGGTGGTCGTACGTAACTGATAGGGAGACAAATTCGACGATTTCCTGGGAAAATGTGGCATTGATAAGTAAAAGCTTTTTATTTTATGAGGATCGATTCGAGAGATTGATTCGTATTATTTTCACTTCAGGGAAACTGGGTCAAAACGATTACAATGGATTCTCAAATTTTATAAATACAGTGCAATTTTAGTAGGAGTGGAGCATGACGTTTTTAACTTAATTTCTATTATATATTGTATTAATATTTATTTATTTATTTATTGTTTAATATAATGATAACTGCTAGTTAGGCTAAAATATTTTTTCGTTATACATTTAATCGAATATTTTTTGAGAAATTTGATATATATGCACGATTAAATTTCTAATAGGAAATTAATTAGTTCTTGAGGGTATAAGGCGGGGGGGGGGGGGGGGGGGGGGGAAAAAAAAGCAAAAATCGATTTTTTCGAAAACCTAAAGTCTTCTAGTACCTTAAGGTCCTGAACAATTGAAATTAGATCTAATTAAAATTTTTAAGATTAAATGAAAGCAATGATAAATTAATAAATTAAAAAAATTTTAAAGTATTATGAAAAAAAAAGTAATATGATGTAACATAAAAATCAGTAATACATTTACTTTATCTTTATTACATTTGCACCTATACAATGCTAAGTCTTTAATTTCGTTATCTGTAAGAAACGAAAAAAACATTTTAAGTTCACTTGATGACCTACGTCATTATAGATCGAAAATATGCTTCGATAATTTTAGCTGTAGTGATTGATTTTACCGGAGGAACTAAATGGAGCAATTTATCAGGAGAAGAAAGTATATAGTTTGAAGGATCTCCTTAAAAAAAATTTTTTTTTCGGCGCGGTTGTACACCAAAAGAAATATCGCTGGCTATTTAGGATTTAAAGCATTTTACGTTCGGGATAATGCTACTTTAAGTGCGTACAAAGCGAACCGCATCCAATTTCGACAGAAATGCAGGTAATTTTCACAATTGGATAATGTATAGCTGGTTTCAGGTTTCAAAATCGTTCTTTCGAATCTCGTATATAGGCACTACTGACACGCATATATCTAAAAGGAAGGAAAGGATCTTTTCCATTTGTCATGTCAAGAGATAACCGAAAACTATCTGGGATTAAAACGTGTCCAGAAATTTGAGATTAAATGGAAAGTCTATAAACGCTACAAATTCCAACATCCCTTTATATGTATCGTCTAAGCGGGAAATCAGTCCTTTATATAGTCCAAGAGGAAAATGTACGTGAAAACTACTTGGAATGTATAAATGAACCTTTTTTTTTATATTCGAAATTTAATGTATGTAAATGTAAATTTTATTAAAATTTTAATTATAAACTAGGGGCTTCGCCCCTGCGGCCTCCGGCCGCCAACCCCACCAAGGGGCTCCGCCCCCTGGACCCCCGGCTCGCTTCGCTCGCAAGATTG
>JAPYZR010003812.1:0-13459 GCA_030522945.1 Trichopria nigra
GAGTCGAAAAAACTTTAAACGCGTTTTTCTCAAAATGATGTTTTTTCAACTGGCGGACAGATTATCTTCCAATCTACTGAACCGATTTTAATGAATGACTGCTAGTTTTGTTCGTTAACGTGCCCTGTATGACAATTTACCACCACATGACCAAAAAGTAATAATAAAACATTTTTGTGGAGAAAAAAGTCGTGAAAAACCCGGTCAATTTCGCATAAATTATTTCAAACATCCGCCATCTTTTTATTTTTGTCGATTTTTTATTAATTGTGGTAAATTGTCATGTAAAATACCTTCCTTTTTAAAATGCCGTTTCGATTTTTTGTTTCTGACTTGCCAATCTCGAGATAATCTGTCCGGCATCAGACGAGTTCCATTTTAGGTGCTCGACTTTGACGCCACTTTGACGCCACGACAGATTGCGAGATAAAGTAAAAATAAAAAATTAAAATTTTGTTGTGTTCTATAGATATGTACTAATATCCTCAAAAAGTCTCGTTCTCAATTTCAATATCAGAGCTGAGAAAAAAAATCTTATAAATCTGCCTTTTTAATACGTTCTAAAGGTTAGTAGTACCTTGATTACCAGAATTCAATCTAATGCATAAAGAAGGTATAACGGTAAACTTTTTCCTTCCATTTTTTGATGTACTTATTTCAAAAATGGCCATTGGATTTTCAGCAATTTAAACTTAAGATGTCAAAAATACTATAAACATGTAAAAGTATTGCTTCTTTTTTTATATTTTCATGAAAAATATGAAAAAAAAATATTCCCCTAATTAAATATTTTCGAGGTGCGGGACCTGAAACATTCACCATTCCTTGAAAATACAATATATACTTCTTTTTAAGATGAATAATGAAGGAATACTCCTGATGGTTTAATATTGTATTTTCCATAATTCACATTTCCATGAAAACTTGGGATTGAAATATTTTTCTGTGATGTTCACGCGTCATTAACACTTATGACTGCATTATAAAATTATGTTATATATATTACAATTATGAAAGTTCTTCTTTCTACAAAGACTTTATTTAAGATCAAGTTTACGTTTTGCGAAATAATCGTATGACTATATTACGATATTCTGTTTTAAAGTCCATATGACGCGCTCATTCATAACAATTAACAAACTTGATCTAACATAAAGTGACACTTCTTATTATACGTGTTTTAGTGTATGAAAGTAAAGAACTAACTTTTTTTTTAAATAAATTTTATTTTATGTTTAATGTTGCATGTTTAAAACAAGAAAAAGAAAATCAAATCAATGTAACGTTGCCTGCCATAAGTTGCAAAAAACATGACTTGAATTTATAAAATCAATGCATGAATGTTTTCGTAAACAATTATTATCGCTTGTAAATGTTAGAAGCGTTTAGAATTTTCTCTCAAGATGGTTGTCGACGATTGAAACGATAATATTTATGATAATCGAACTTTAATCTAGTACAAACAGTGAATAAAAAATTAAAATTCAACGTGGCGAAGTAAAAATACGAAATTCACTATAAACGGGGAAAGTATTTGTCGAAAATCGAGTAGCTTAGTTCTATTTAGGTCAATTTGTAAGGTTTATAAAAAAAAATGTGTAATCAAAATTTGATTTAAATTAATTTAAATAATTAATTATTTTAAATTGAACTTTTTTTAAGAATGGAATTATTTTCTCGTACATGATATTATTAACTTTATTCTGGCCCACGTTAATAATCGTAACCAATTCACAACGTTTTAAAAAATTGTTTACTTTTTTCTCATTTGATTCGACGACTGGAACTTTCCAAAATGTCGAATTCAGTGATATCGATCGCTACAACATACTGCTGAATTGTGTAACTCGGGCAATATTCTCTTTTTTTTTTTATAATTCAATATTTCATTACTCGTAATAAAATCGTATTCTCCAAATTTGTCATTATTTCATTCTAAACTTATCGCGACATGCGTAAATCCAAAGAAGCGACGAATCCTGAGAGAACGTACGTAACGAAACATCATTTATCCATCAGAAATTAGTTTGGCTGTTTTTCATTCATATGAACTGGTATTTTATGCAATAGGTAACGGTAGGTCTTTTGAATATGTCGATGTATTTGAAAATTCAGACGACGAGGATATCGACGTGGACGACGACGACAATATGTACTCCATCGATACGTCGCGAGTCGAGGAAATCCCAGCGAAGGAGCCTAAGTTCCATGCGAAGCCGTTAAAAAGTGCCCTGAAGAAGAAGGGCCCCGGCAGCGGGCCCGGCACGCCGCAAAACACGCCGACCCAAGAGAACAGGCCCTTGACCCTTCGACAGGAACTTCACGCATCCTTCAAGTAAGTGTTGACTTTGAGCTATTTATTTTCCACTATTTCAGGAGTTCGGTTTACGCATTCGATGGATATTGTATATTTGACGTGATATCCACCTGTATATTCAACGAGTAAAAATCGATTTTCGAAGACTATCTGGGAAAGATGTTAAAACGTGAAATTTTGATGCTAAAATGTTTCTTTTAAATAAATAAATAAAATTTCTTCATTTTATTTATTTACTTTTTTTCGTTACACTGAAGTTTCATTGTAGAATTCTTGCAGTCGATATTTCGACTTTTATCTGTATAAAGCGAAACTATTTTAGGATTTTCATTTCAATGCAGCGTCATGCAAGGAAATTTAGTTTCATTGTTATATATAAATGAAACTTTTCGCGTATTGAAATATTTCACATGTATTCTAAAAGTGATATTGTGATACATTAGACGATTAAATGGTGCTTTCATGCTATCATTGCAAAAAAAAAAAAAGAGAAAGTGAATGAAGAAACAATTTAGAAAATATGTAAATAAAAAAAAAAAAAAAATGTTTCAAATCTTAAATCAATTGTTACGAAATGTCTTTGAAAGAAACTGATATATGTTGGAAAGACATTAATTTAACTTCACATTGTGAAAAAAAAAAACATTCTGATAACAAAAATAAAAAAGGTTTTCGCAGTGATTGTGTAATCTTAGTTTAGTTTACAAAATGTAAACACTTGCCGCAAAAAAAATTAAAATTGTTTAATTTTGCAAAATTTTGTCTTCATATGGTCCGGATTGATTTTTTTCAAATTTTTTAACAATTCTATAATGATTTATAACAGTTTGAACGAAATGTAGGCGAAAGCTGCTTCAGATTTGTAAAATGAATATATAGCTCTTTCAATGATTACAAAGTTTTCAAAAAATTAAACAAAAAAAAAAAATGATTTTCGAGAAGAAGTCGGTGAATCGGAAATTTGGAATTCCACTTTTTTTTTGAACATTTATATTAAAGACTTGTCCCGATTGTTTCTCAATTTGGAATTGAATAAAATTATTTCTTCTGGATTTTTTGAATATGTACATTATCATTTTTCACAAAGTTTTTTTAATCCCTATTCCGAAGAAGTAAAAAAAAAAATATATAGATTTCGATTTTTTTAAATGCCAATAATTGGGGAATAATCATTTTTCACGACTAGCATTTTTCATTTCCAAGTGACTTTCGATGTTAAATTCAACATTTTTTTACCAACATTTTAAAACAAAGAACGAAATCACATTTCATACATACAATAAATACCACAATTTGTGGGTAAGTTTTTTTTTGTGTCACTGAGTACCGATTCACAAAAAATAAGTAATATTCCAGATTTTAAATCATAGATTTCAGTAGAAACATTCGATTCATTCTTCGTGCATATACCTCCATGTCATATGTCAGCCATTAGTAAAGGATCATATGTTTCTTTTGCTTAACCAGAAGGCCTCACCTAAGGCCTAGGATGAAAATATGGTAAATGGGCAAACAGTGGTGTAATGTTTTCTTATTTCTTCATTGTTTTTCGTAATAAGCATGCGCAAGAGCGGTGAAACCAAAACGCTCTCCAATTCGCCAAATCCATGTAGCATGATTCCGCGCGCCTCTATAATAAGCATGCGAGTTTTAGGGAAACCCATATATAACAGTGCACTTTTATCAATTAGCATTCCTAATGTTCCGGATAATGATGATATTAAAAGTCACTTTTTACAATTGTTTTTCTTTTTCTTTTTCTTTTTTTGTTCAAATTTGACAACTTTTCATTTTACAACAATTAAAAATATGTAATAATTACTTTATGGACCTTTTACTATTTTGAATTGAATTTGAAAACGTAATAAGTCACAAGAACAACCTAAGAGAGAAGGTAGTAAAGTTGCTTTTACTACCAGTCATATGTACAGTAGAAACTACTTGCTCGATTTAGAGATTATGCACGGATTACGGGACATTTCTCGGAAAGCTCTCAGAAGTAAGAAAATTTATGAAGATTACGCCTAGAGTGTAAAGATTACATAGATAAAAGCAGTTACTCACCTGTGAAATCTTCGAATTCAATTCTCTATCAATAATACTTTAAGTTTGTACAATGTTGTCGAAAGTGATTTTTAATTGATAAATATCCAGAGCACAATATCTCTTTAAAAGAAGATATTCTTAACCGGATTTTCCTTTTTTAATATACTTTCAGTCATAATAGATATGGGTTTTGATATGTAATTTGTTCATTCAAGTTACAAATAAAATGATTTTAAGTTTAAAAATTATTGTAAAAAAGAGATTGTCATTCTACCCTTTCAAATCTAGCATTCATATGAAAAGTTTCATTCTCTTGCATTTAATAATTCCCTGACTTATTCATTTTAAAAGCAATTTAAAAAAAAAATGTATTTTTTTGTTATTTTTAAGTCGATTCCGGAATTCATCACCTTTTAAATTTGTTAAAATTTATTTATTACGAATTACATTTTTTAACTCAAGAATCAATACTTTATTTTCTGAGCATCATCCATGTTTAAATTACGCAATTTCATATTCATTTTGTAAATCAACAAACTTGGTAAGGGTACATAAAAAAGTACAGATTTACATATGTATTCGAAAGATATAAGATTCAAAAAGAAACATCCGGAATAATTGTCGACCGACCAGCAGGAGTTTATAAGCACTCACAGAATTGATGCAAATAAACGATCTAAACTATAGGTACTTGATCCTTTCAGCAATCCCTCCAATTCGTACATGTCATCCCAAGTGTCGCATTTGCATTTTTCACGAATAATTTAGTTAAAAAGATGAAAGATGGCAAAAATTCTGCTCGATTTTTATTTGTAATGAATTTTTCAGCAATCGACCGGTTAGATTCGGCTTGGCGCTACCCTGCACAATGGAAAATAAAGAGAACGCACGGCCCTGCGTGATCCGAGAAGATTCCGACACTGATTCGGGAGACGGACAGATTCTGTATCGCGATGATTACGACGATGAAAAAAGTAAGTGTAACAATAGATATAAAGTTTTTTGTATTGATTAAGAGAAGGTTTATATAATATTATTGAATGCAATAAAGCACATGTTCGGAATAATTACTACAAAATTTTCAAAGCTCCACTCGACAATTTTAAGTTTGCATTCATTTCGTTATAAAAACCATATATGCTGAAGATTTCTCTGAAAAGATTACGGTTGAAATTAGATTTATGAATTCGAATTCAGCAATCGTATTATTAAATTTTGTCTTTAATTAATGGTCGGTATTCACGTCATAGCGTTTTACACGAGGGAATATATTTTCCAAATAAATGAAAAATCAATAAAACGATTAAAAAACGTAATTATTTTCACTATGAAAATACTGTGTATAAATCAAAGAATATTAAGGAAATTAAGTAAAAGGGAATTTTAGTTATATTACAAACGTAATTGCATCAAAATTCAATTTCAATAGCATTAAAATAGTATCGTTAAAAAGCTCAATGAAACTTCCATTTGTGTTTATATCCGGGGTTTTATAACGATTACACTGCTACAATTAATTAATCCGATACTTTTGCATTATTGGAAACAAAATGAAATTCATTGGATTGAAAATTTTCCAAGAAATGCTTATAAGATAGATGGGGAAAATGTGGAGATCCTGTTTTTGTATTCGTTACTATTATTTGTAATGTTGACATTACAAATTTTTTAAATTTAATTTTTGTGAAAATAAATGTCAATTTAATGAATTAAAATCGATTATGTATTTTTTTCCGTGATCGATATTAATACTAATGATAATTCTAGTAATAACGACTAGTAATTAAAACGGAAAGTAATTTAAGTAAAGTTATAACTCTTGAAATATAAAAAGTGACACGAAATATTAAAAACTCATACAAAAATCTCATAAAGACTAAATCAATAATTTTTATTAGAATCGTTCCAAATATTTGAAATAAAATGTAAGCGAAAATTATTGTACCATTTAAATTAAACAAAAAGCATATTTCACTATCACACCGGACAGAAGTGAAAAGTCATCAGAGACACGAGTACACTTTCCGAGAGGTATCCGCCATTTTGTATTTTTGCCAAATTCGTTTCTTCCAGAATTTTGTTGAACTGCAATAGGAGCATGATAATTATAAATGGCCAAATTACGAATCTGAAGTTAAATTTGTTAAATTCAAGATGGCGGAGGCAAAATATTACATATTCATCGATGCTTGTGATTTTATTAAAATAAAAATGCATATACTTATCTTCAAATCCAGTAATGTTCTGTTGACTTACAATATCTTAAATTGACTTGTAATTATCCTACTATAAATGTGTACAATTACAATATTATTAAGATTTTGTTTCTAATGATACCCGCGTTATTTACGTTTAATCATCAAGTAGTGTTAAGAACTGCGGAAGAAATGAATTTTGCAAAAATACAAAATGGCGGATATCTTGAAAATGGAGGTGACGGTAAAATTCAATAAACGGAAAAACTACGATATAAAATTATTCTCGAACCTCTCATGATTTCATCACTAACTCAAATTTTGTTGACCAGTGCAATTCGATGTAATGTCGCGTTTAAGGAATGTCACGAGTTCAGCGGAATTACAAAGTCATAAAAATGTGTACCATTTGATGTGTCATCATTCTAAACTTCCTTCGGAGAGACTTGAAGATTTTTGAAACTGTTTATTTTAAATTACATCTTTGTATATTAAAACTTCAAAAGCAATACATATATAGACATTTTCATGTCGTAACTATCGATTTTTGGATACTTTTGGCATGTATATAGTCTCTAGTGTTTGTATAAAGTCTGTATATATAGTAAATCTCAATAACTTTGTTTACTGTCAGCTGCGTCAATAAATCACCTTTAACGCCTCGTGAAATTGCTACCACCACTCAAAGCAGTGAAAACGATTGGGAACTGTTAGCGAATCACATCCTTTGAAATGTCACTAAACCAATGCGCACTGCAGCGCGGCATAACTTATATATATATATATATTTCAGAAATGAAATCCACAACGCGTCGTCAACGAATTATTACGGCACCGGAAATTTCGCACCTTCTTCGAAAAGGCATTACGTCCTCCCACTCGAATGCACACTGCTGCGTTGCTTAAGATTCAAAATCAGCCTTCGGTGAACTAATTTTATACACGCGCAACGGGTGGCACCTCGGGGCGATTGGGCGCGTGAATACGCGCGAACACCTTGAAGTTTATATTAATCGCGAAGATAGCTGGCAAACAACTCAGTTTCTAGCGGACTGTTGTATCGCGCCGAGATCACGTGAATTCTTCCACGATTGTCCGTGAAACTTGACGCGCCTTTGAATTGTTATGATAACTGTTGAGATTCCAATTAAAAACAAAAAAAAGAGGGAAAAAATGAACCGGAAGTGATGTTTTGAAGCATAATTTTTAGACTCGTTTAATTATACGTACTCCATTCTTTTATTCCACGAGTTTTTAACATAAATCGTAAGTATAAATGTGCCAGGCTTTGAATGTTGTTGTAAAAATTCAGTCGCTAATTGGATCACAGATATGCTGACGTATCATTTATGATAATGCAATTTATGAATGAAGTTTCAATCTAATTCAAGTAAAAATTCAGTCGAAAATTGGAATGAAGGAAATATTATGGTCAAAATCAATTAAAATATAGTCAATTTCGGATATTGGCAATATTTTATCCAAGTAATAAAAAAAAATAAAAACATTTAAAATTGCTATACTTTTTATCTCGGTGGTAAAATTTACCTATTAATAATCCATTTTTTAAATGTCGGTAAATATATATATTCCACTTCTACTTACTATTTTAGTCACGGAAATGAAGTCAATGGATAAACTAAGATAAAAATGTCCCGTATCATCAACAAAGTCGTCATAGAAACTGAGAATTTTCCAATTTCGCAAAATTAACTATTCAAAAGTTTTACCGAGTACCGAATTTAAAAATCTACGATGAAGTTATAAGGCGCTGCGTAAAATTTTCAAAACATGATTTGCCTCGAACTTGGTTGTTACGAATTTTATAAATTGCTGGTCAATAACCAGGAAAATCATCTGATAAAAATTCAAGGCGGCAGGGTTTTAAATCGCAGTAAAGTTGAAATGGTTGAACTGCATCGGGTAAAAAACGGGAGTTATGAACTCATCGCCCAGTTTGAATTTTTAAATTTCATCTCGGGAACGCACGATGTTCAATGTTAAAAATGAGCGTGAGAAAAGAAAACATGTTACATACATCATCGAGTTCATGAATGCTGAAAACCTTGTTAAAGTGTTGATAAACAATGCTTTTATCAAAATATTTCATAAATTGTTAATTAAACAATTTTTTTGTGGACAATTTTGTGGAACAATTATTAAATATTCATTTCGAAGGCGCACTCTTATTAATGCGGGTTAAAAATAATTTTATTATTGGACGTTGAATGTCGATAATTCGAAAAATGACAAATGAATAAGTTAGAAACTCCAGAGGTTGTTGACCTCTCCGTAAAAAGGGAATCTCTTCTTGCTTTAACAGATTCGCGACGATATCATTTATTTTAGATGGACTCTTTAAGAAGTCCAATATGTTGCCATCAACTTTCCGATTGAGAAATCTCTTTTGCAAGCATATTCTAAATATGAAGCGAGAATAAAACGTTGACATGTTGAGGCCTTTTTGTATTGACTGTATTTTAAACTTGACCTTCTGATCAAGTTCTTAGGAGATACATTTTTATTAAAAATTATTTAATAATAATAATAATAATAATAATAATAATAATAATAATAATAATAATAATAATAATAATTATAATAAATTACTTTATTGACAGGCTTATATTTTAAATTAAAATGTTTTAAATTCACAATTCTGAAAATCGAACCAAACTGATTAACAATTTTTAACAATTGTCAATAATAACTTTATTGTTTAAACTATTCCACTAAACGTTTATTATTTTAAATGTTGATATAAATAATTGTATATTAATAATACAATATAATAAATAATATATTAGGCTGAACGCTTAAAAAAGAATGCGGCGAAAAAGTGAATCGTTTTATAAATAACAATAATAATAACGTATGTTTGGATTATTCATTTTGCCAAAATAAATTAAAAATTATTACAGTATATGAAATTATGATGCAATTTGTAAATTCACATTCCGGTTTGTTATATCTCAAAATTACGAAAAGTCGTAGTAAAATCAGATTTGGAAAATGATACGAATTTTAACGACGAAAATGAATTAATACAAAAGTACATTTTTTAACAAGGTTAGGTTAGATCACAAGGGTTGCATGAAAGTTTCTGCTTAAATTCTACTAAAATGATTCTCTTGAACTTTAAAAATAATTAAGTGTAGTACGATAATTTATAACGCAACTTGGAATCAAATCCATATTATCAACAAACCGTTATTTTAGTGTTTTCAGTTCCTCTTTAACCATCGGGGTAAATTGGAAATTAATATAATTATAGTAAATCAATCCAAGTACACAAATTGTTTTTAGTCGTCAAGAACGCCTTTGTATAACTATAATAAAGAAATATCTCTCGCCCAGGAAAAATACAAAATATTATTTATATAATTCTTCATTAACAGAGAAGTAATGAAGATCCCAACAATAATAAAGTATTCCTGGAATAAATGATAAAAGTACGCTTGAAAAATATGGTAACAAATTTAATAGTTGGACGCTGCTCTTATGATAGAATGTAATCACAGGGAGATAAATTAAATACACCTATAGATTTAAACAATATTAAGTAAATACAATTATACAGTCGTGATTAATAGCCACTTATATGTAAACGATGGCTCTCGGAAATGACAAATAAAAGGAACGGCGTGCAATGAAATCGCGAAACCAATGGAACAGCTGGCTCGGTAATAGCGCAGCATCAGCTGTTCGAATCTCGATGGTAATTGGCTATATCGCTTGCGTGTATACGAAGCTATATATGTATGAACAATGGTGTGAACACGATTGGGAAAATGGCTTCCCCACTTTCCTCGACCGCTCTGCTGCTATGTAATATGTATTTTACATTTTTCCGTTTTCTTCTTATTGCAGATCGGCTAGCGGCTAAGATAGCTAGAAAGGAATCGCTATCGTTGAAGCTCGCACTGCGACCCGACAGGCAGGAGCTCATCAATCGGAATATTCTTCAAATTCAGAGTGACAATGAGAGGGCGGAAACGAAAGAAGCGATTGGCGCGAGACTCATCAGGTATGCATTGAAATCAATCATTTAGAAATTATTTTATAAAATGATTGCTTATTTGGTGGCATGTAGAATTCTACATAAAATATAAATTATTTTGTATCAGAGAGAGAGAGAAAGAGAGTGACAGAGATAACAAAAAATTTCATTTATTGGAGAAAAGAAAGGTTTTGAACTGTTATTTTTAGGTCAGATGTTGGTCTGTTCATTCAGAAACAATGCATAACGACTGGACTACTTCTCAGTCTGTCGGCACAGGGTTTTAAAATAAAGCGATCAATATCCAATCCGAAATAACAATTTTGTACACTTATTCTCTGTTTAAAGATAATAAAAAGTGTAGGTAAATATTGACGTTTTTTTTAAACAGAAATAAAATGATACAATAAAAATATAAAAATAAGTCGAGTATGTGTCAATATACTCTTTTTTTTCGGAAAGGAATATGGAAATAAAAATATTTGAAGCATGGAAATTACGTCAGAACGAAGCGTCGCTTGCTTTTTTCTTTGGCGAACAATGGCAAACGTTTAATTTTCACTAATACATTGCACATCGAGTAGAAAGCCCAAGGATGTGTAATTATAAATTTTATTTCAAAAATCGATATAGGAGTGATGTGGCTTCTATTCCACTATATCTAGGTTTAAACTGTTCAACAGTAGGAGCGAAGTGTATAATTGATTTTAATTTTTCGTCGTACAATAGTGATAATTGCTCCATACTTTCAAAAGACTTTTTGTCTCTTAATGTGACGTATAGATGCTTTACCTTTTCTTTTTATAAAACTTTCGAGTGTATAAATGCAAAACTTTACTTTATGAATTTCACAGATAGATAATTTTTTTTCTTTTTAGTTTGTAGTTTTTATATGTTGTGGATATACCAGTACTTATTTGTTATATTAATAAAAAAAAAAAAAAAACAAGTATTGTCATACGTGAACAAATACAAATTCATTTAAGTTTTCTTTATAAGACCTCAGTAATGCTTAAATCTACATAAAAAAAGAATAAGACAACTTAAAAATTGCTTAAAATGAAAAGTTCATCAATTACTTTTTAGCGAAGGTTATTGATAAAACTAATTTAGTCTTCGTATATAGCCGTATATATAGCCTGAGCACAAATAGTCTTAAAAACAGCCTGAATTTAAAGCTGATGTTCCATTAAGGGCAACACTTTCGTAGCGAAAGAGAATAAGATATGGTTGTCGACAATTTGCTTATAGATTTAGAATAGACCACATTTAACGTTTTTTATGAAATTAATTTTATTTTTCTAATTTCATCGTATACATTTTACTATCTATTGTGAAATAAACTTTCTTTGAAAAAAAGCAGATATGTAAGGTTTTAAAAAGTTCCCTGTGGAGACAGGACGATACAAAAATTAAATTAGAAATTCATTTAATTTGTTGTTTCAATAATTCGGTTCGTTGGTGAGTTTTAATTCAATACATCATTAAAGTGCTGAACGATATTCTTTTTTAATTGCCGTCGATCTGCCTTCAAATGATTCGTAATTGTAGTTACTGCAATGACCGAGGAAGAAAGCGTTTCTGAGAGAAAGTGAATAAAACAATAAATTTCGAGTAGTTATCTATCGCTATATAGCTGGCCCTCGTATGCAATTTAAAATTCTCTTTTGGGTTTTGTGAATACATTTCAAAATATGATATTCACGGATTAATTAGAAAACAAAATAATAATGTTACATGTTGCATCATTGATAATATACAAATTCGTACTTTGTGAATTTTTTGCCCTTATTCTTGTTTTAAATTACACTCGATTGTATGGGAAATCTATAGATCAATTTTTTGTGCTTTTAACGAATAACATCGATGTATACTGAAGTAACGTTTCTCCAGAATGTTTTCAGTCTATCATTCTCTTTCCGAGTAAAATTCTTATCTTATATCGTAAAAGAAACAGCCGTGTATGCAATGAAATTTCTGAATCCTTTTGAAGAATTCTTTCGTTCGATATATAGCTTTACTTTTCAATTTTGATCTTGAATTCAGTTCATGGTTAATCTAAACTGGATAAAAATATTGACGATACAATTTCAACGTATCACTATAGGACGATGGGGAATTCAAAATAAATAGCAAGAACATTCATTTCATACACCGTTTCTATAGTGAATGCGAAGTTTTTTACTTCTGAATCCAACGTACAAGGGATAAATTTCCACTTTATATCGTATTGATGCCTATTCAATACTAAAAGATTACTCGTTTCAAAATTTTATCTCTCACGATACATCTTTCTCTGTACAATATTCCTTATATTTTATATTAAAGTATTGTTTAGAATGATATTATAACTATGATAACTGCGTATATAACTGTAAAATAAATTTCAAAATTAAAACAATTATCACTTTTAAGAACAGTTCAGTTTTCATGATTAAATTCAATTACGAAAATTGCATGTAATAAATGCAGAAGCATGTCTGCGCATTTTAAACAATTTTGCCTTGATAAATGAATTTATTCGTGTTTAGACAAAAAAAGGAGTGACGTATCCTTTCTTTTTCAGGCGACTGAGCATGCGGCCAACCCAAGAGGAACTCGAGGAACGCAATATTCTGAAAAGTAAGCTTGGTGTTACAATTACAAGTAATCATGTTTTTCTTTAGACGTACAGGATTTTCTATAATGTTGATATTTTACAGAGCAAAGTCCAGCCGAAGAGAAAAAGCAGAAAGAGGAGAAAAAGCGATATCTCCTGCGGAAGCTCAGCTTCCGGCCGACTGTCGAAGAGTTAAAGGAAAAGAAGGTAAATAGAAATTATGGAATTATTGAGGATTTAAATTCACTTATTGCGATAAAAAAAAAAAAAACAAAAAAAAAAAAAAAAAATAAAATAACTAG